>PVJS01064046.1:0-10334 GCA_004027185.1 Glis glis | reverse complement strand
ATGTGTGTGTGTGTGTGTGTGTGTGTGTGTGTGTTAGTTACTGGGGATTGAACCCAGGGGCTTTCTGCCAATGAGCTACACCCCCAGCCCTATTTTATTCTTTATTTTGAAACAGGGTCTCACTAAGTTGCGGAGGGCCTCACAAGTTGCTGAGGCTGGCCGTGAACCTGTGATCCTCCTGTCTCAGCTTCCCAAGTACTGGGATTAGAAGTGTGCGCCACCACGCCTGGCTTGACTTTTATATTTAACGTATCTGGTAGCAGAAATAAAAGAAGAAGAGCAAGGACATGTCACTTACTAAAACTCATTGTTCCTCATCTCAGAGCTGGGTTGTGTGGGGCTGGGGGAGGCGTACATTTTGAACAGGGGCTTGCTGACTAAGAACTCAGTCTCCACCCCACAGAACACCCACTGTGACTATTTACAATGTTCCAATTTCCCCAGAAATACCACTTGTATTCTGAATTCCTTTATTTCAACGACATAACTCAATAAGAAAGTTTCCTACAATTGAAAAGAATACTGTTTAGAGCCCAAGTTTTGCCTTTCAAGGCTGAATGTGCTTTATTTTAATCTCTTTCTTTTCAAGTTAAGAAGGCTGGTATAAACAAGGGGAGGGCCCTCTGGTATTTTGATGTAAAACTTCAGTAATACAGTTTCTTTTTAAGTCATTTATTTTTAAACCTGTTTATTTAGTGCCTGTTACCATAGCATCTAAGGAGCCCAGTGTGCCTGAGATTTCAGAGGCCCTTGGTATCCGAGGGGCATTGGTTCCAGGACACCCCAGGGTACCAAAATTCATGGATGCTCAACTCACTTTGTAAAACGACATGGTATTCCCATTAACCTATGTACATCACCTCTGCCTGTATACTTTAATTCATCTCTAGATTAACTTGTAATACCTAGTACAAGGTAAGTGCTATGTAGATAGTTATACTGTATTGTTTAGGGAATAATGACAAAAGGAACAAGTCTGTACATATTCAGTAGACATAGAAGTTTTTTTCATCCACATGTGTTTGATCTGCATTTGGTTGCATCTGCAACCCAGAGATGGGGAGAACTGGCCCCGGCATTCCACAGATGCATGGAGGCAGATTGCCTGCATCCCCTCGAATCCTTCTTATCAGCTGCTTCTTAACTCTATTCATCTGTAAAACAGAGGATAATCATAGTACTACCTCCTAAGATACTGCAACTGAAAAGACAACCTGGAGAGAAATAATTATAGATCACATCTGATAAGGGTCTAGAATCTGAATCTATTAAGAATTCGTACAACTCAGCAATCAAAGGACAAATAACCCAATGGAAAAATAGGCAAAAAAGTAGACAGTTCTTCAAAGAAGATAGACAAAGGGCCAGTAAGCCCGTTGAGAAGATGGTGGACTTCGTTCGGGGAATTCAAATCAAAGGCACAGTGAGATTTCACTTTGTACTCACTAGGATGGGAATAATAATAATAAAAAATATGGAAAGAGCAAGTGTTGGCAAGGATGCAGAGAAGTTGGAACCTTACATGCTGGTGGAAATGGACAGTGGTGTAGCCATTCTGAAAAAGAGCTTGGCAGTTTCTCACAATGTTTGATGGTTGTGTTACCATGTAATGCAGCCCTAATTCCCCTCTAAGCTATGTACCCAAGAGAGGAGATTTATGCCCACAGGGGGAAAAATTGTACATGGATGTTCATAACAGCATCATTCATCATGGGCAAAAAGTGGAGACAACGGAAAAGTCCATCAGCTAACGAATGGATTGACAAAACATGGTCTTTCCCTGTGATGCAATATTATTCAGCCATAACGAATACGGTTTTGATATAGGCTACAGTATGCATGAACCTCGAAAGCATAGCGCTAAGTGAAAGAAGCCTGGTGCAAAGGGCCACACAGCATCGGAGCTCATTTATGAACTGTCTACATAGGCAAATGCACACTCAGAAAGTAGTGGTTTCTAGGGCTGGGGGAGGCTGGGGAAGGGGAATGGCAGCTCCCGGGTACAGGGTCTCTTTTTGGGGTGATGAAAATGTCTGGAATTAGGTAGTAATAACTATTGCACAACTTTGTGAGTATACTAAAAACCACAGAGGTGTACACTATTTTTTTTTTTGCGGTACTGGGGATTGAACCCAGGGGCATTCTATCTCCGAGCTACACCCCCAGCCCTATTTTTCATTCTTTATGTTGAAACAGTCTAACTAAGTTGCGGAAGAGCTCACTAAGTAGTTGAGGCTGGCCACAAACCCGGATCCTCCGGTCTCAGCCTCCCAAGTACTGGGATTACAAGTGTGCGCCACCACGCCCAGCTGGGTTGTACACTTTAAATGAACAGATTTCATGGCATGTGAATTATATCTCAATTGACAAAAAGTAAGATAACACATGGGGAGTGGTCCCATGCCTAAGCCTGTCATACACCCTGTGTGCATTAGCTAATTCTGCTGCCGCCACCATCATCCTCATTATTGTTTTCAGAAGATAATTGCTTGTAATGTGGTTCTGTTATTTCCATCAAATCACACACTAGCAGTTTAGTGCTTGTAAAATGTTTTCAAAAGTCCGTGTTTGTGAGCAGGTCCTGGGATGGGAAGCCTGTGAATTATTGTGGGTGTACACGTTCTCCCCACTTGCTTACGCTGCATCTTCCTACTGCAAGATGAAGTGCTTCTTGGTGGGTTGTAAGCCATTTATAGATTTTTCTTTTTACCCTCTTTCATTTGATTTATCTGATTGGACACGCTCAACTGCTGTGATGGAGAGAAGGGAAAGAAACCAAGAATAGGCTAATCCTAATAAATTCCTCAATCTTGGTGATGAAAGTTCTATTTCATGTTTTCCCTTCATAATGAAATAAGGAGTTTAAATTTTTTTCCCCTTTGAGGCAGTAGCTACACAGCATGAGACTTATAGTAGTACTGTATGCTAACAACAACAACAACAAAATTAAAAACCTGCTTGGATGTTCTCTGAGACTATTTTACATAACATATTTGTCACAAATGGACACTTGGCTATGCATGGTGGTACACGCCTATAATCCCAGTGTTTCGGGAGGATGAGGCGAGAGGATCACAAGTTCCAGCCCAGCCTGGGCAATTTAGCTAGACCTTATCTCAAAGCAAAATAAAAAATCTGGGGATGTAGCTTAGGGGTAGAATGCTTGCCACCATATGCAAAATCCTGAGTTTGATCTCCAATACTATTGGAAAAAAATTGACTCTTCTCTCTAGTTCATCTGAGATAACATTTGAACTCTGTGTGCTAAAATGTCAACATATCTTAAGCACTGGGATCCCTTTTGAACTATTAACAGATGAGATGTGGGGGCCTTTTGTGGCTTTAAGGAGTAAGTGGTATTTATGTAAGTGCATAAACTTTAATAAATCATAATTTATAAACATGTTAGAATATTTGATTACGGCTAGGGAGATGCATAGTAACTGTCTATTAGACATCTAAGATTAATCCGAGCTGTAGCTTTCGTTTCTGGATTTCCTTCTTCAAGCTGAAGGGTGTTGTAATTTCATTATTGTCATATCTAGATCATCTCACAGTTTCCAGGTAGCTAGGCGTCCCCCGTGACTTTTTTGCCAGGCTCTTTGTTTGGAGATGTGACCTTGGGTGACTTTTCTTTGATGGCTGCATATCTACACCCCCTGTCACGTTGCCTGGCCACTGATTCTAGATTTCACTTTGACCATTGGTGAAGTCGGGACTCTGACTCTTTCTTAGTGGTGGACTCTCCTGGTTGGTGGAGTCTCCTTGTCTGGCCAGATGGAGGCTTGTGTCTGGCCTGTTGGTAGAGTGCACCCCTGAAAGTCCTGAAATGCGGGTGTCCTGTTTCCTAGCTCTTTCTCTCTGTCTGGTCACTGCCTGGGACACCTCTGTCCTGTTCAGTACATGGGTTGGTCCCTGAAAATTGCCACTTTCTGTGTGGAAGTTTTATGACATGCTTTCTATCTCTACCCAGGGTAGCAGCCTTTTTTTAAAAAAAAAAAAATCGTAGTAGTTTCATAATGAGAATTATTACCAACATCTTGCTTACTAGTATATGAGTGAATTATATATAGCTATTGTTTTGCTCCTAAATGTCATTCTGATTTGAATATTTTGAGGTTAATTGTTTTCTAAACATGTGTATCATTAATTTTCTTGACTTTGTACTGTTCAGAAAGATAGTTTCGGCAAATACTGGTAATTTATACATCAAGGAATTATGTATACAACTGCCAAAAGTGCCTGTGGTTAAATTCTCTTATTAAGATTTCACTTTTACTGAAGAGAAGAATTTACCAAAGTAAAAATGATCTAGTGTTATGACTTGGTTTATAAAAATGAGTCAGTCATAATTAATATTTTAATAATATTAGACTCTGAGATGCAGATTAGAAAAATATGTGTATCTTATTGGTCACAGTGAGTGGAATAACTAAAGCTATGGTTTTCCACATTTAATGACTATTATATAATTTTTGTTGCAAGTAACATTTATTTCTTTGTGGGCAAACATATATTATACATGTGCTTGTGTATAGACTTGAATAAATCATGCTGTCTCCCTGTGCATTTCACATAAATCTCTGAAGTTAAAATATGTGCCACCTATCCAAGTTTGGCACAATGGCCTACTTATGAATAACCCTTTGTGGTCTTGGAACTTAACGTCTGGTGCTGGGCTGGCCGAGTGTGGGTGGAAAGACAAGAGGCGTGGATGGTTTCTGTTTGTTTCCACCGTGAGTGCCGTGCACAATTTCTTTTCTGGTTAGTTGTGGCTGGTGATTGCTGGCAGCTGCCTGTGTGTGGCTCTGCCTCGTAACCCGCAGAATTTGCTCCCAGACCGGCTGGTTCCAAGTCTGCATAGCTCTTACTGGAAGCGAGAGCCTGGGCATTGTTGCTCTGGGCTGTGCTCCATCTTGCCCTTATTAGTATTTCTTGATTCTCCCATTAGTGGAGATTTCTTCATCACAAAATAATCTTGTGCACAGTCATGATCCTCCCTGTACTTTCCAAACACCGAGCTTTGGAAAGGGAAATGATTATTCATCACAAGTCTGAACACTAGAATAAAATGTTCCTATTTAGATCAATCAGGGGTCAATTTAGTTTCCTAATGAGCTTTCGAATTGCTTTTCTGGTCTGCCTTTAGGGACTATTTTTATACCAGCTTTTCTTCCTTTTAGTGTTTCTAGAAGTCAGATGTTCATCTTTGTCAACCACAAAAGGAGCTTTAAACACGGGAAAAAGATAAAATGAGAAAGAAAGTTAGTGCATCATCTTGATGTTCATGGTTTTAACATTTTGCAGAAGTTTGAAAAGGTGTCACTGTCAATAAGATTTTCATTATGATGTGAGACTATAATGCACCAATAAAAGCACATTTAAAAAAAAAGAAAAGGCAAGTTACAACAGATTCATGTTCTTTTTATTGCAGGGTACAGGTTAGAGGTGTAGATTGAATATTGTATGGTAAATATCCATTAAATAAGCACATTCAATAGTTTTTAATTGACAGCCTGTAGTGAGAGCTACATGTACCACAGCAATAAAAGTAGGCATTTCTTGCCTTCCTGGACTTACACAAATTGATATGTATTTAAGTTCAGAAAGGTAGTAGGGAGGAAGAGAGAAGAAAATAGGATGCTTTGAGCAACTGGGGGAGTCTAGAACTCTGCTCTGAAGGGAAGACATTTAAGAGCTGGGCGTGGTAGGGCACAGGCCTGTAATCCCAGTATTTGGGAGGCTGAGACATGAGGACCATAGGTTCAAGGCCAGCCTCAGCAACTTAGCAAGACCCTCAGTAACTTAGTGAGACCCTGTTTCAAAATAAAAAATAAAATAGGGCTGGTGGTGGCAGAATGCCCCTGAGTTCAATCCCTAGTACCACAAAAATAAATGAATAACTAACTAAATAAATAAAATAAAATAGGGCTGGAGGTGTAGCTCAGAGGCAGATTCCCTGGGTTCAATCCCCAGTACCACATACACATGCACACAAAGTGACACTTAAGATTAAACCTGAAATGTCCATCAGAATGTCCACGGAGGTTGAGAATGGGTAGAGAGTGCTGTAGACAGCTAGAGCCACGTGAACAAATATCCCCAGGCAGGGAAGGGCTGGGTTCCTGTGAGTAACATCAAGGCAGGAGGCAGGAGGAGAGACAGGGTTGCAAGATAAGACTGGGAGGAGGATGGGTGTGTTGATTTGGAGACTTAGAAACCATGGTAATATAGTTGTTCCAAATTTCACTTGACCAGCTTGTTTTAAAGAACCAATTAAAAAGGAATAAGAGCAGAATATAAGACACAGCATCAGAACCTTATTGGCTTTAGGTTGGAGGCGAGAGACCCTGTGGGTTAGACTGGGAGCTAACAGTGGAGATGAAGAGATGTGGGTGGATTGAAGCTGTATTGAGGAATTAGAACCGGCTGTAGGTGAGAGAGGCGATAGGTTGGGGTATTAGAGGGAAGGGTCCTGACTTGAAGAATTGAATGAATGACGGTGGAAAGACCAGAGGCAGCGTAGATTTGAGAGGAGACCAAGAGTATCAGGTGTGTTAAGGTTGAAATGAATCTGGGTTTTATTTTGGTGGCGACATCAGGTAGCTGGTTGGATTTGTTGGGGTAAAGGAGCTTTCCTTTCACCATTTGGAAGTTTGATAATTTCAATCTACAAAATATACTGACAATAGGCAGATTAACAGGAGAAAAGGCTTAAAATTTTGTTTTGTGCACATGGGAGCGACAGGAAATAGGAGACTTGAAGAAAGGCCAGATGGCTTAAGTTCACAGAGTATCCAAAGCTACAGAAAGGAGTCAGGGTTACCACGGGAGGCGGCAACAGGGTAAGGGAAGACTGTCTCTCTGTGCAGACAGTCTCTTGTTTAGCAGCCTGCAGGAGAACAGATGATAGGGTGTGCCAGAGTCCGTCTGGGAGGGGAATGTGGACCTGACCTTTCGTCACTGTTCCTGAAACAGGAGCTAATCCGTCCGCATCCTCTCATCGTCCACTGTGCAGACACCTACTGGGATGTCTATTGGACTTTCATTTTAAGAATTTGTTTCTAAAACAAGTGAATAAAGAGTAAGTAAATGAGCCCTGTATGCATACAAAATTGTAATTCGGTGTAGGTTTATTACAGAAATGCTTATAAAATTTAAGAAAGAAAAAGCATCCAGTATGTATAATAACTATCAGAAAGACCAATGAAAAGTGCTGGCAAAGCTGGGAGAGGTGGCGCACGCTTGTAATCCCAGTACTTGGGAGGCTGAGACCGGAGGATCTGGGTTCGCGGTCAGCCTCATCTATTTAGCGAGGCCCTCTACAACTTACTGAGACCCTGTTTCAAAATCAAAGAATAAAAAATAAATAGGGCTGGGGGTGTAACTTGGAGGTAGAATGCCCCTGGGTTCAATCCCCAGTACTGCAAAAAAAAAAAAAAAATGGCTGGCAAGGATATGGAGAAAAGAAACCCTTGTATACTGTTGGCAGGAATGTAAATTAGTACAGCTATTATGGAAAGCAGTAGGTAGGTTCCTCGAAATGTTAAACAGAGAACCACCATAAGATTCAGAATTTCCACTCCTGTGTATATATCCACAGGAAATGAGATCAGTGTGTCGAAGCGACATCTGCTCTCCCATGTTCATTGCAACACTATTCACAATCGCCAAGAAATGCAGACAACCTAAGTGTCCATCAACTGACGGAGGGATAAAGAAAAATGTGTACATAGACACTGTGGAGTACTATTCAGCCATGAAAAGAACGAAATCCTGTCATTTGTGACAACCTGGTTGGAGGTAGAGATCATTATCTCAAGTGAAACAAGCCAGGGTTAGGGCACAGAGAGACAAGTACTGTGTGATGTCACTCTTAGTGGAATCTATAAAAGCTGATCTCATAGGAGCTGGGAGTAGGATGCTATTTACAAGAGCTGGGCAGAGGAGAGGCTGGGGAGGGATGTAGAAAGGTTGATCCGGGGGGTACTGAGTTACAGTTAGAAGGAGTAAGAGGTCTGGTGTGCTGTTGCACAGTAGGGTGATTATAGGTAATGATCATCTAGCATACATTTCAAAAAGCCAGAGCTGGGCGTGGTGGTGCATGCTTGTAATCCCAGTACTTGGGGGGCTGAGACCGGAGGGTCCGTGTTTGTGGCTAGCCTCAGCTACTTAGTGAGGCCCTCTACTAAGGGGGCCTCACTAAAAAAAAAAAAAAAAAGCCAGAAGAAGGGCCGGATGTGGTGGCACACGTCTGTAATCCTAGCAACTGGGGAGGCTGAGGCAGGAGGATCCCCAATTTTTTTTTTTTGCGGTACCAGGGATTGAACACAGGGGCGTTCTACCTCCGCACTACACCCCCGGCCCTATTTTTTATACTTTATTTTGAAACCGGGTCTCACGAAGTTGCGGAGGGCTCACTAAGGAGAGAGAGAGAGAGAGACGGGGGTGAGAGAGAGAGAGAAAGAACCTGGATCCTCCAGTCTCCACCTCCCAAAGTACTGGGATTACAAGCGTGCGCCACCAGGCCCAGCAGGATCCCAAATTTGAGGTTAGCCTGGGCAATTTAGTGAGACCCTGTCTCAAAATAAAGAATAAAAAAGGGTAGCGATGTCGCACAGTGGCAGAGTGCCCCAGTTTGGGGTGGGCGAGGAGAGTGGATCTAGAAGAAGGAATTTTGAATGTTTTATCATAAAGAAATGACCAATGTTTGAGGAGATAGATATGTTTAATCTGATTTAAACATTAAACAATCTATATATCCATAGAAACATAACATGCATATATAGATTATACAATCTGTATATCCGTGAGACATCACCCCTTAATTATGTATAATTTTTGTTTTTGTGCATCAGTTAAAATAAATTTAATTTATAAACTTACAGCCCCCCAAATAAAATAAATAAAAATTAAATTAAAACATGTAAATGGCTGGGCATGGTGAAGCACTCCTGTAATCCTAGTACTTGGGAGGCTGAGGCAGGAGGATCACAAGTTCAAGGCTAGTCTTGGCAACTTAGCCAGACCCTATTTCAAAATAAAAAATAAAAAGGGCTGGGGGTGCAGCTCAGAGGTAGAACATCCCTGGGTTCAATCCCCAGTACAGCACACACACACATAAAAAAAATGTATAAATGAGTGGGGAGATAGTGGAAATAAATTATTGATGTCTAGACAATGAAATGCCTTAAAATGACATTATTGAAGAATATGTATATAATGAAAACATGCTCATAATGTGTTTCTTAAAAAAGATTATATAATATTGTGTAATGAGCTAGACATAGTGGTGTACATCTGTAATCCCAGTACTTGAGAGTCTGATTCAGGAAGATTGCAGGTTCAAGGTCAGCCTTAGCAACTTAGTGAGGCTCTCAGCAACTTACCCAGACCCTGTTTCAAAATAAAAAATAAAAAGGGCTGGGGCTGTAACTCAGAGGTAGAACACCCCTAGGTTCAGTCCCCAGCACCACAAAACAAAACAAACAAAACAGAACAACAACAAAAAAATGTGGTTGGGAGCATGGGTTCCGTTTTGTAAGATTGTTAGGATTAAGTGAGATAATATGCATAAAGCGATTATCTCAGTGTCTGGTAAACAGTAATCATTCAGTAAATGTTAGCTTTATTATGAGAAGATATTTGTGGACTGAGGCTCTCACTGCATCCTGAGGGCATTCAGCTCATTTTTCCAATCATCTGTCTTTTAGTATTTCTTAGAGCAGAGTGAAGGACTCGTGACCTGGGGTGGGGGGGCTGTTACATTTCAGTCCTATTCATGTCCCTTTATGGAGAGAAAATGAACTAACTCCATCACTCCATCTCATACACCAGAAGTCTTCCTGAACTTCTTCCCTACAGTTTATATCAGCGGTGCCAGATTGCGTTAGGATTGAGTTTATTTGCAAATCGAATCTACTTCTGTGGATTAAATAAGAAAGACTTGACTTTTCTCGAGGGAACTGTTAGGCAATCAGGGTTGGCCACCCGCTCAGGGACACTGGCTGCTTCTGTCTTCCTGGAGGCAGGGGAAAGTCAAGGGCAAGATTTTCATGGTAGCCACGTCTGTTCATTTTTATCAGGGAAATAATAGCTCCCCTGGGTGTCCCAACCAGCATTTCTCTTCACATCTCTGGCCAGGACTGGGCCATATTGATCATCCCTAGGTGCAAGAAGGTTGAATATTTTGTTGTTGTTGTTTTGCAGTACTGTGGATTGAACCCAGGGGCATTCTACCTCCAGGTTACACCCCCAGCCCTATTTTTTATTCTTTATTTTGAAACAGGGTCTCACTAAGTTGCGGAGGGCCTCACTAAGTAGCTGAGGCAGGC
>PVJS01064045.1:0-10402 GCA_004027185.1 Glis glis | reverse complement strand
GGGACACACACCAAAATTTAAGCATGGCTCTAGAGGGCCTTGATGCTGGCTGGGGGTGGATACACTCACGTACACACCCCACTTTAAGCACGGCTCAAGAGGGACACACACCAAAATTTAAGCATGGCTCTAGAGGGCCTTGATGGTGGCTGGGGGTGGATACACTCACGTACACACCCCACTTTAAGCACGGCGCAAAGTGGGACACAAACCCCACTCTAAACACGGTCCATGAGAGCCGTGGTGGTGGCTGGGGTTGGGTACACACACATGCCCACCCCACTGTAAGCACGGCTCAAGTGGGACACATCCCTCTTTAAGCAAGGTTCAAGAGGGCCGTGATGGTGGCTAGAGGTGGGAGCACACAGATGCACACCCCACTTTAAGCACAGCTCTAGAGGGACACACCAAAATGTAAACATGGCTCATAAGGGCCGTGATGGTGGCTGGAGATGGGTACACACACATACACACCCCACTTTAAGTACGGCTCATGAAGGCTGTGATGGTAGCTGGAGTTGGGTGCACACAGACACCCACCCCACTTTAAGCACGGCTCAAGTGGGACACACCCCACTTTAACCACGGTTCAAGAGGGTCGTGATAGTGGCGAGAGGTGGGTACACACAGACACACACCCTACATTAATACGGCTCAAGATGGACACACACCAAAATTTAAGCATGCCTCAAGAGGTCCGTGATGGTGGCTAGAGGTGGGTACACACAGAAACACACCCTACTTGAAGCACGGCTCAAGAGCAACACACCCCACATTAAGCACAGCTCAAGAGGGACACACACCAAAATTTGAGCATGGCTTTAGAGGGACGTGATGGTGGCTGGAGGTGGATACACACATACACACCCCACTTTAAACACGGTTTAAGAGGGCCGTCATGGTGGCAGGAGGTGGGTATGCACAGACACACACCCCACTTTAAGCACGGTCCAAAGTGGGACACACCCCACTTTAAGCAGGGTTCAAGAGAGCCGTGATGGTGGCTGGGGTTGGGTAACACACATACACACCCCACTTTAAGTACGGCTCATGGGGGCATTAAGCACGGCTCAAGAGGGACAAACACAAAAATTTAATCATGGCTCTAGAGGGCGGTGATGGTGGCTGCAGGTGGGTACACAAACATACACACCCCACTTTAAGCACGGTTCAAGAGAGACGAGATGTTGGCTGGGGTTGGGTACACACACATACACACTCCACTTTAAGCATGGCTCAAGAGGGACACACACCAAAATTTAAGCATGGCTCTAGAGGGCCTTGTTGGTGGCTGGAGGTGGATACACTCACATACACACCCCACTTTAAGCACAGCGCAAAGTGGGACACACACCCCATTTTAAGCACGGTTCAAGAGGCCGTGATGCTGGCTGGGGTTGGGTACACACACATACACACCCCACTTTAAGCACGACTCATGAGGGCCGTGATGGTGGCGGGGGTGGGTACACACAGACACACACCCCACATTTAGCACAGCTCAAAGTGGGACACACACCCCACTTTAAGCACGGTTCAAGAGAACTGTGATGGTGGCTGGGGTTGGGTACACACACATACACACCCCACTTTAAGCACGGCTCAAGAGGGACACACACCAAAATTTAAGCATGGCTCTATAGGGCCTTGTTGGTGGCTGGAGGTGGATACACTCACGTACACACCCCAATTTAAGCACGGCACAAAATGGGACACAAACCCCACTTTAAACACGGTTCATGAGAGCCATGATGGTGACTGGGGTTGGGTACACACACATGCCCACCCCACTGTAAGCGCGGCTCAAGTGGGACACACATCCCTCTTTAAGCAAGGTTCAAGAGGGCCGCGATGGTGGCTAGAGGTGGGAGCACACAGACACACCCCACTTTAAGCACGGCTCTAGAGGGACACACCCCACTTTAAGCATGGTTCAAGAGAGTGTGATGTTGGCTGGGGTTGGGTAGACACACATTCACACCCCACTTTAAGCACAGCTCTAGAGGGACACACACCAAAATTTCATCATGGCTCTAGAGGGCCGTGATGGTGTCTGGAGGTGAATACACACAAGTACACACCCCACTTTAAGCACGGCTCAAGAGGGACACACCCCACTTTAAGCACGGTTCAAAGGGCTGTGATGGTGGTTAGAGGTGGGTACACACAGACACACACCCTACATTGAGCACAGCTCAAGAGGGACACACATGAAAATTTAAGAATGGCTCTAGAGGACCATGATGGTGGCTGGAGTTGGGTACACACACATGCACACCCCACTTTAGCACTGACCAAGAGTGCCGTGATTGTGGCTGGAGGTGGGTACACACAGCCATATACCCCAATATATACACGGCTCAAGAGGGCCATGATTGTGGCTGGAGGTGGGTACACACAGCCATATACCCCAATATATACACGGCTCAAGAGGGACACACAACAATATTTAAAAATGGCTCTAGAGGGCCGTGATGGTGGCTTCAGGTGGATACACACACATACACACCCCACTTTAAGCACGGCTCAAGTGGGACACACACCCCCTTTAAGCACGGCTCAAGAGAACCGTGATGGTGGCTAGAGGTGGGAGCATACAGACACACACCCCACTTTGAGCACGTCTCACGAGGGACACACACCAAAATTCATGCAATCCTCTAGAGGGCCATCATGGTGGCTGGAGGTGGGTACACACACATACACACCCCACTATAAGCATGGCTCAAGTGGGACACACCCTACTTTAAGCACAGCTCAAGAGGGCCATGATGGTGGCTAGAGGTGGGTACACACAGACACACACCCTACATTGAGCACGGCTCAAGAGGGACACACACCAAAATTTAAGCACGGCTCAAGAGGGCCGTGATGGTGGCTGGAGGTGGATACACACACATACACACCCCACTTCAAGCACGGCTCAAGTTTGACACACACCCCACTTTAAGCATGACGCAAAGTGGGACACACACCGCACATTGAGCATGGTTCAAGAGAGCTGTGATGGTGGCTGGGGTTGGGTGCACACACATACACACCCCACTTTAAGTACGGCTCATGAGGGCCGTGATGGTGGCCAGAAGTGGGTGCACACAAACACACACCCCACTTTAACCACTGATCAAAGTGGGACACACACCCCACTTTAACTACGGTTCAAGAGAGCCGTGATGGTGGCTGGGGTTGGGTACAAACACATACACACCGCACTTTAAGTATAGCTCATGAGGGCTGTGATGGTAGCTGGAGTTGGGTGCACACAGACACACACCCCACTTTAAGCACGGCTCAAGTGGGACACAGCCCACTTTAAGCATGGTTCAAGAGGGCCGTGATGGTGGCTGGAGTATGTACACACACATACACACCCCACTTTAAGCATGGCTCAAAGTGGTACACACATCCCCCTTTAAGCACGGTTCAAGAGTCTTGATGGTGGCTGGGTTTGGGTACACACATACACACCCCACTTCAAGCACGGCTCAAGAGGGGCACACACCAAAATTTAAGCATGGCTCTACAGGATGGTGATGGTGGCTGGAGGTGGGCACACACACATACACACCCCTCTTTAAGTATGGCTCAAGAGGGTCTTGATGGTGGCTAGAGGTGGGTACACACAGACACACACCCTACATTGAGCATGGCTCAATGGGACACACACCAAAATGAAAGACAGCTAAAGAGGGCCGTGATGGTGGCTGGAGGTGGGTGCACACACATGCACACGCCACTTTAAGCACGAATCAAGTGGGACACACACCCCGCTTTAAGCATGGTTCAAGAGGGCCATGATGGTGGCTAGAGGTGGGAGCACACTAACACACACCCCACATTAAGCACGGCTCATAGTGGGACACACACCCCACTGTAAGCACGGTTCAAGAGAGCAGTGATGTTGGCTGGGGTTTGGGTCCACAAACATACACACCGCACTTTAGGTACGGCTCATGAGGGCCGTGATGGTAGCTGGAGTTGGGTGCACACAGAAAAACACCCCACTTTAAGCACAGCTCAATTGGGACACACCCCACTTTCAGCACGGTTCAAGAGGGCCGTAATGGTGGCTAGAGGTGGGTTCACAAAGACACACACCCTACATTAAGCATGGCTCAAGAGAGAAACATAAGAAAATTTAAGCATGTCTCTAGAGGGTGGTGATGGTGGCTGGAAGTGGGTACACACATGCAAACCCCACTTTAAGCAAGATTCAAGAGGGCCGTGATGGTGGTTAGAGGTGGGTACACACACACCCTACATTAAGCACGGCCTAAGAGGGACACACACAAAAATGTAAGCATGGCTCTAGAGGCCGTGATGGTGGCTGGAGGGGGGTACACACACATGCACACCCCACTTTAATCATGGCTCAAGTGGCACACACCCCACTTTAAGCACGGTTCAAGGGAGTCGTGATGTTGGCTGGGGTTGGGTACACACATACACACCCCATTTTAAGCACGGCTCAAGAGGGACACACACCAAAATTTAAGCATGGCTCTAGAGGGCCGTGATGGTGGCATGAGGTAGAAACACACACATGCACACCTCACTTTAAGCATGGCTCAAGAGGGCCATGATGGTGGCTAGAGCTGGGTACACAAAGACACACACACTACATTAAGCACGGCTCAAGGTCGACACACACGAAAATTTAAGCATGGCGCTAGAAAGATGTGATGGTGGCTGGAGGTGGGCACACACACATGCACACCCCACTTTAAGCACGGTTCAAGAATGTCATGGTGGTGGCTAGGGGTGGGAGCACACAGACACACCCCACTTTAAGCACGGCTCAAGAACACACACCAAAATATAAGCATGGCTCATGAGGGCCGTGATGGTGGCTGGAGGTGGGTACACACACATACACACCCCACTTTAATCATGGCTCAAAGTGGAACACACACCCCACCTTAATCAAGGTTCAAGAGAGCCATGATGGGGGCTAGAGATGGGTACACACAGACACACACCCCACTTTAAGCATGGCTCAAGAGGGCCATGATGGTGGCTAGAGGTGGGTGCACACAGACACACACCCCACTTTAAGCACAGCTCAAGAGGGACACACACCAAAATATAAGCATGGCTCATGAGGGCCGTGATGGTGGCTAGAGGTGGGTACACACATACACACACCGCACTTTAAGCATGGCTCAAAGTGGGACACACACCCCACCATAATCATGGTTCAAGAGAGCCGTGATGGGGACTAGAGATGGGTACACACAGACACACACCCCACTTTAAGCATGGCTCTAGAGGGCCGTGATGGTGGCTGGAGGTGGGTAGACACACATGCACACCCCACTTTAAGCACGGCTCAACAGGGACACACCAAAATATAAGCATGGCTCATGAGGGCCATGGTGGTGGCTGGAGGTGGACACACATACGTACACACCCCAGTTTAAGCTTGGCTCAAGAGGGCCGTGATGGTGGCTAGAGGTGGGTACACACACATGCACATGCCACTTTAAGCACGGCTCAAGTGGGACACACACCCCTCTAAGTACGTCTCAAGAGGGCCGTGATGTTGGCTAGAGGTGGGTGCACACAGACACACACCCCACTTTAAGCACAACTCAAGAGGGCCGTGAAGGTAGCTGGAGTTGAGTACACACAGACACACACCCCACTTTAAGCATGGCTCAAGTGTGACACACCCCACTTTAACCACGGTTCAAGAGGCCCGTGACGGTGGCTAGAGGTGTGTACACAAAGACAAACACCCTACATTAAGCACGGATCAAGAGCGACACACACGAAAATTTAAGCATGGCTCTAGAGGGCTGTGATGGTGGCTGGAAGTGGGTACACACACACATGCACACCCAACTTTAAGCACGGCTCAAGTGGGACACACACCCACTTTAAGCACGGTTCAAGAGAGTTGTGATGTAGGCTGGGGTTGGGTACATACACATACACAACCCACTTTAAGCACGGCTCAAGAGGGACACACGCCAAAATTTAATCATGGCTCTAGAGAGCCGTGATGGTGGCTGGAGATTGATACACACACGTACACACCCCACATTAAGCACGGCTCAAGAGGGCCGTGATGGTGGCTAGAGGTGGGTACACACAGACACACACACTACATTAAGCACGGCTCAAGGGCGACACACACGAAAATTTAAGCATGGCTCTAGAGGGCCGTGATGGTGGCTGCAGGTCGATACAGAAACATGCACACCCCCACTTTAAGCACGGCTTAAATGGGCACACACCCCAATTTAAGCACGGTTCAAGAGAGTTGTGATGTTGGCTGGGATTGGGTACACACACATACACACCCCACTTTAAGCACGGCTCAAGAGGGACACACACCAAAATTTAATCATGGCTCTAGAGGGCCGTGATGGTGGCTGGAGGTGGATACACACACATACACACCCCACATTAAGCACGGCTCAAGAGGGCCGTGATGGTGGCTAGAGGTGGGTACACACAGACACACACCCTACATTAAGCATGGCTCAAGGGCGACACACACGAAAATTTAAGCATGGCTCTAGAGGGCCGTGATGGTGGCTGCAGGTTGGTACACAAACATGCACACCCCACTTTAAGCACGGCTCAAGTGGACACACACCCCACTTTAAGCACGGTTCAAGAGAGTTGTGATGTTGGCTGGGATAGGGTACACACACCTACACACCCCACTTTAAGCACGGCTCAAGAGGGACACACCCCAAAATTTAAGCATGGCTCTAGAGGGCCGTGATGGTGGCTGGAGTTGGATACACACACGTACACACCCCACTTTAAGCACAGCTTAAATTTTCGTGTGTGTCCCACTTGAGCTTGCTTAAAGTGGGGTGTACATGTGTGTGTACCCACCTCCAGTCACCATCACGGCTCTCTAGAGCCATGCTTAAATTTTGTGCGTGTCCCTCTTAGGCCGTGCTTAATGTAGGGTGTGTGTCTGTGTGAACCCACCTCTAGCCACCTACACGGCCCTCTTGAACATTGCTTAAAGTGATTTAAGCATGGCTCTAGAGGGCTGTGATGGTGGCTGGAAGTGGGTACACACACATGTACACCCAACTTTAAGCACGGCTCAAGTGGGACACACCCCACTATAACCACGGTTCTAGATGCCCATTACGTTGGCTAGAGGTAGGTACACACAGACACACACCCTACATTAAGCACGGCCTAAGAGGGACACGCACAAAATTTAAGCATGGCTCTAGAGGGATGTGATGGTGGCTGGAAGTGGGTACACACACATGCACACCCAACTTTAAGCACGGCTCAAGTGGGACACACACCCACTTTAAGCACAGTTCAAGAGAGTCGTGATGTTGGCTGGGGTTGGGTACACACACATACACACCCCTCTAAGTACGGCTCAAGAGGGTCCTGATGGTGGCTAGAGGTGGGTACACACAGACACACACCCTATATTGAGCGCGGCTCAATGGGACACACACCAAAATGAAAGACGGCTAAAGAGGGCCGTGATGGTGGCTGGAGGTGGGTACACACACATGCACACGCCACTTTAAGCACGAATCAAGTGGGACACACACCCCACTTTAAGCAAGGTTCAAGAGGGCCATGATGGTGGCTAGAACACTAACACACATCCCACATTAAGCACGGCTCATAGTGGAACACACACCCTACTTTAAGCACGGTTCAAGAGAGCAGTGATGTTGGCTGGGGTTGGGTCCACAAACATACACACCGCACTTTAGGTACGGCTCATGAGGGCCGTGATGGTAGCTGGAGTTGGGTGCACACAGAAAAACACCCCACTTTAAGCACAGCTCAATTGGGACACACCCCACTTTCAGCACGGTTCAAGAGGGCCGTAATGGTGGCTAGAGGTGGGTTCACAAAGACACACACCCTACATTAAGCACGGCTCAAGAGAGACACACATGAAAATTTAAGCATGTCTCTAAACGGTGGTAATGGTGGCTGGAGGTGGGTACACGCATGCAAACCCCACTTTAAGCAAGGTTCAAGAGGGCAGTTATTATTGTTAGAGGTGGGTACACACAGACACACACCATACATTAAGCACGGCCTAACAGGGACACACACAAAAATGTAAGCATGGCACTAGAGGCCGTGATGGTGGCTGGAGTTGGGTAAACACACATGCACACCCACTTTAAGCACGGTTCAAGGGAGTCGTGATGTTGGCTGGGGTTGGGTACACACACGTACACACCCCACTTTAAGCATGGCTCAAGAGGGACACACACCAAAATTTCAGCATGGCTCTAGAGGGCCGTGATGGTGGCTGGAGGTGGATACACACACATATACATCCCACTTTAAGCACGGCTCAAGAGGGCCGTGATGGTGGCTAGAGGTGGGTACACACAGACACACAGCCTACATTAAGCATGGCTCAAGGGCGACACACACGAAAATTTAAGCATGGCTCTAGAAGGCCGTGGTGGTGGCTGGAGGTGGGTACACACACATGCACACCCCACTTTAAGCACGGTTCAAGTGGGACAAACATCCCACTTTAAGAAAGGTTCAAGAGGGCCGTGATGGTGGCTAGAGGTGGGAGCACACAGACACACACCCCACTTTATGCACGGCTCAAGAGGGACACACACCAAACTTTTAGCATGGTTCTACAGGATGGTGATGGTGGCTGGAGGTGGGCACACACACGTACACACCCCACTTTAAGCACGGTTCAAGAGGACCGTGATGATGGCTAGAGGTGGGTACACACAGACACACACCCTACATTAAGCACGGCTCAAGGCCGACACACATGAAAATTTAAGCATGGCTCTAGAGGGCCGTGATGGTGGCTGGAGGTGGGTATACACACATACACACCCCACTTTAAGCACGGCTCAAGTGGGACACACACCCCACTTTAAGCACAGCTCAAGAGGGCCGTGATGGTGGCTAGAGGTGGGTACACACAGACACACGCCCTACTTTAACACGACTCAAGAGGGACACACACCAAAATTTAAGCTTGGCTCTAGAGCGCCGTGATGGTGGCTGGAGGTGGGCACACACACATACACACCATTCTTTAAGTACGGCTCATGAGGGCCGTGATGGTAGCTGGAGTTGAGCGCACACAGACACACACCCCACTTTAAGCACGGTTCACGAGGGCTGTGATGGTGGCTAGAGTTGGGGTCACACAGGCACAACACCCTACTTTAAGCACTGCTCAAGAGCGACACACACGAAAATTTAAGCATGGCTCTAGAGGGCCGTGATGGTGGCTGGAGGGGGGTACACACACATGCACACCCCACTTTAAGCACGGCTCAACAGGGACACACCAAAATATAAGCATGGCTCAAGAGGGCCGTGATGGTGGCTAGAGGTGGGTACACACACATGCACACGCCACTTTAAGCACGGCTCAAGTGGGACACACACCCCTCTTTAAGTACAGCTCAAGAGGGCCGTGATGTTGGCTAGAGGTGGGTTCACAAAGACACACAGCCTACATTAAGCACGGCTCAAGAGAGACACACACGAAAATTTAAGCATGTCTCAGGAAGAGAGACCCAGAGAAAGGAACAGAGACCCAGAGAAAGGAACAGAGACCTAGAGAAAGGAACAGAGACCTAGAGAAAGATAGACCCAGAGAGAGGAAGAGAGACCCACAGAAAGGAAAAGACACCCAGAGAAAGGAAGGGAGACCCAGGGAAACGAAGAGACACTCAGGGAAACGAAGAGCGACCCAGAGAGAGGAAGAGCGACCCAGAGAGAGGAAGAGCGACCCAGAGAGAGGAAGAGCGACCCAGAGAGAGGAAGAGCGACCCAGAGAGAGGAAGAGAGACCCAGAGAGAGGAAGAGAGACCCAGAGAGAGGAAGAGAGACCCAGAGAGAGGAAGAGAGACCCAGAGAGAGGAAGAGAGACCCAGAGAGAGGAAGAGAGACCCAGAGAGAGGAAGAGCGACCCAGAGAGAGGAAGAGCGACCCAGAGAGAGGAAGAGCGACCCAGAGAAAGAAAAGGAGACCCAGAGAAAGGAAGAGCGACCCAGAGAAAGGAAGAGCGACCCAGAGAAAGGAAGAGCGACCCAGAGAAAGGAAGAGCGACCCAGAGAAAGGAAGAGAGACCCAGAAAAAGGAAGAGAGACCCAGAAAAAGGAAGAGAGACCCAGAGAGGAAGAGTAATGACACAGATCCAGAGAAAGGAAGAGAGACCCAGAGAGAGAAAGAGGGACCTTGAGAAAGGAAGAGACACCCAGAGAAAGGAAGAGATACCCAGAGACAGGAAGAGAGACCCAGAGAAAGAAGACAGTCAGAGAATGGAAAAAGAGACCCAGAGAGTGAAAAAGAGACCCAGAGAGAGGAAGAGAGACCCAGAGGAAGGAAGAGAGACCCAGAGGAAGGAAGAGAGACCCAGAGGAAGGAAGAGAGACCCAGAGGAAGGAAGAGA
>PVJS01064044.1:0-10335 GCA_004027185.1 Glis glis | reverse complement strand
GGAGGCGGAGACCGGAGGATCTGGGTTCGCGGCCAGCCTCAGCTCGCTCTCTCTCTCTCTCTCTCTCTCTCCCCCTGTCTCTCTCTGTCTCTCTCTACTTAGTGAGGCCCTCCGCAACTTCGTGAGACCCGGTTTCAAAATAAAGTATAAAAAAATAGGGCCGGGGGTGTAGTTTGGAGGTAGAACGCCCCTGGGTTCAATCCCCGGTACCGCAAAAAAAAAAAAAAAAGGCTGGGATTCGTCAGGCACAGTGACGCACACCTATAATCCTAGTACTTGGGAGGCTGAGACAGGAAGATCGCAGGTTTGCAGCCAGCCTCAGCAACTTAGCGAGGCCCTCTGGAACTTAGTGAAACCCTGCTTCAAAATAAAAAAAGAAAATAGGATTGCTGGTGTAGCTTAGAGGCAGAATACCTGTAGGTTCAATCCTCAGTACCATAAATAAATGAATGAATGAATGAATGAATGAATAAATAAATAAATAAATAAATAAATAAAAAAGGGAGGTCAATTCCTGCCACCCTCAGTCCTGATCCTTCTCCCTCTCTTTCCTTCTGGAATAAATTAAAGAATTGGCTAAAATCCAAGTGTGTGTGTGTGTTATTTTTATCGGATCGACCTCCTCCTCCTAATCATATCTTTGCTTGTCGATTATCAGCATGCTGCATCCTATTCCCCCGGCTCCTTACTTCTGTAAATGTTATACACACGTGTAAGTCCGCCCAACAGGCTCCATAGTTAACTACACGGCTACAGAGCTACTGTGAGGTCTCCGGTCCTTTGCGATTTCTTGGGAGGTTTGGTCTGGAGAGACTTGCTGGGGTTGCTCCTAAACTGTTCCACAAATTCCAACCTCCATGCAAGGAGCCAGGCTCCCAGGTGAACGAGGCGAGACGCCAGGTAAATCCTGGAGGTGGAAGCTGCATTCATATTCCTGCCTGTTTCCTCTCTACCCATCAAGGCAAAGCGTACTGAGGATTCGTTTCTAAGGCTTTGTTAATCAAATAGTTTGGGGAGATATTGAGACAAGTAAGTTGGTGTAACCAGTCTGCTTAAAATGTGAACTTAGTTTGCAAAACTGTCCTACGTGGTGGTATGATGGTCTCCAATTTTTCGCCAATGCCCCAGGCCCACGATGAAGGTCCGCACCTGGTGACCAGCCCCAGCAAAATAGGACCCCTCCCTGCCTGACTCCCCGGACCCCTGGCCCAGGCGAGAAGATGCTCCGGGAGCGCGTCCTGTCCTCGCTGCCTCCAGCTCCAAGCGAAGGAGGAAAGCTCTGTGCCCGTCCTAAAGGAACCCTCTTCCAGAAAGGGCTCCCCTACCCGGGGCAAGCCCAGGCGACAGGCCCCTGCCGCATCCTTCACTGCAGGAGCCGGAAGAGGACACCGACCTGGACCAACACGCGGAGGTGCGGCTCTCCTGTGCTCTGGGTTTCTTACTGAAAGGAGGCAAGAAAACGTGGAAAATGGGACCCTTGCTTTTCTATAGTCAATCAATTCTCAGAACTGTACCCAGGGAGCACTGGAGAACAAAACCCTCCACGGGCTTTCCTTGGGATTCTCTGTGTCCCTTGTAGGGTGGCACAGTAGCCAGGTGTTTTTGTTTGTTTGTTTGTTTTGGTCCTGGGGATTGAGCCCAGGGGCATTCTACCTCTGAGCTACACCCCAGCCCTTTTTTATGTTTTAATTTTGAAATAGGGTCTTGCTAAGTTGCTGAGTGTCTCACTGTGTTGCTGAGGCTGGCCTTGAACCTGTGATCTTCCTGTCTCAGCCTCCCAAACCCTGGGATTATAGGTGTATGCTACTGTACCCAGCGGCCAGATGTTCTTAATTCAATGTCACACCCCGTGAAGGTGGTGGCACTTTATTTATTTATTTATTTATTTATTTATTTATTTATTTATTTTTTGCGGTACCGGGGATTGAACCCAGGGGCGTTCTACCTCCGAACTACACCCCCAGCCCTATTTTTTATACTTTATTTTGTAACCGGGTCTCACGAAGTTGCGGAGGGCCTCACTAAGGAGATAGAGAGAGATGGGGAGAGAGAGAGAGAGCTGAGGCTGGCCGCGAACCCGGATCCTCCGGTCTCCACCTCCCAAAGTACTGGGATTACAAGCGTGCGCCACCACGCCCGGCGGCACTTTATGAACATCCCGGGCACAGCTTTGCAGTCAGAGAGCCCTGTCATTACCCATCGTCTGACAGACAGCTCCTTCCAATCTGGGTTGCACGGACTCCTCCTTCCACTGAGCTCGGAATGGGGAAACCAAATACGGTCTGCTCCCATCACCCCGAAGACTTTCTTAAAAAGGCTTTGCACATTCACACAAAAATTGGGAACTTGACCACTGTGTGCTGACGATGTGTTTTGCAAAAGTGTGTGTGTGTGTGTGGGGGGGCAAGTCATTCTTTCTCCGCAAAGTTCCATCTATTGTTGAATAAACATCATAAATGCATTGCAGAGAGAGGCTGCTTGTACGCAAATCACCTCCCACTCCCATTTCAGCTTCCAGTTTGAGTGCTCTAAACATGAATAACCTTGCATCCCACCATGGGGCTGACTAATGAGGCAACCTTCCCAACTTCCGGTGAAAGCCCAGCTCCCGTCCCTTCTTTTCCTCCCTGTGGCTCAGTAACCATTTTGGCAAAGTCCCCCTATTAAACCTACAAGGTGACGGAGTGCAGTAAAGTCTAAAGGATGTGGCAGATAAACACCGGCGTCTCTCTGGGCAGACCTCGTCACTGACAGAGAGCAGGCCTGCTCAGGTCTGCCCCAAGGAATGTTCCAGAATGTTCCATCATTAATTCCAGAAGCCGTGCACACTGTGCCATTCACTGGGGGTCCTCTAGACTCTGGGGGTTACCCCCGCGTGACCCTCTGAGGCCGACACCACGTCTGAGCATGGCAGAAGGCCATACTCAAGAGGTGACCCCAAAGAGCCCCAGCATCCAATCTGGATATAATGGAGCCTTGTCTACACCTGACGTCACCTGCACCCCAAGCGCAATAGCGGGTCCCTTGAATGATGCCTGTGTGTTCAATAACTTCATCTCGGTGTTTCCAACATAATCAAGCAGAACCCCAGGCCCCCCGTCCCCACCCCAGGGGACCGCCCTCCTGGTGCGGCGTCTTCTCTGCCCAGGACCGGTGCCTGCTTCTGAAGCCAGGCTTAGCAAGACCCCTCCGCCCCGGCCAGTAGAGCAGGTCAGAGGCAGCAGGGAGACAGGCAGACCAGTCCTGACCAGCTCAGCCATCCCAGGCGGCTCACCCAACCTCGCTGGGCCTCAGTTTCCCCATTTGTACAATGGGGACCAGACTGCCCCTTGCCCCATGGGAGTGCTGCCCATGGGGATGTGTAGCAGGGTCCGGTACCCAGGGAGGGGTTTCCATTCTTTGCCACAGGAGCCTGATGGTTTGTCAAGGAAAGCCTGCCCGTCTGTCTGTCCATCCCAGAGAGACACGCCAGATCAGACAGGAGCTGGGCAAGCCGCTTAATAGGGCTCTTGACTCCTTCTGTGGTAATGGGATGTGGGTTCAGGAAGCACAAAAGTCAACGGGCTCCGGCTGCCCCTCGTCCCTGGCCCTCTGCTCAGGATTCACCAGGCCAAGGCCCGGGTCCCCCGCATGTCACCCAACACCACCTGGTGCGTGTCAGTGGTGTGGACAGCAAACACTGAGGCTGGCGAGTGTCATCTCTCGGACAGACCTTCTGAATTCCTGGGTTCAAACTCTGCTCCACCCTTCAAACCAGGCGCGCCTCTGAGCCTCTGTCTCCTCATCCCTGGCTGGCTTTCCCGAGTGCCAGGCCCAGCCCTCCGGCCTTGGCAACCCCGTGTTAGCACTCAGCACTCACAGGCAGCTCTATGGGACAGTACTTAACTCTCACCACTTAAGAGTGGGGAAACTGAGGCACCGAGTGTCATCAATACCAGAGCACATCCGAGGTAAGTCCTGGAGTTGGAACTTGAACCCGGGGAGTCATGTTCCAGAGATTTCCCTCCTAACCACTGCTATCTAGAACCTGGCAGAGGGTAGGTCTTGGTGGATCTTAATATGAAAGAAAGAGCAGCCAATGCTGTAATCCCAGTACTTGGGAGTCTGAGACAGGAGGATCGCAGGCTCGAGACCAGTATCAGCAACTTAGCGAGACCCTCAGCAACTTAGCAAAACTCTGTTTTAAGACAAAATGAATAAATAAATAAAAAGATCTGGGAGTGTAGCTCAGAGGTCAAAGGCCCCTGGGTTCCATCCCCAGTACCAGAAAAACAACAATGAGGACAATAAGATTCCAGCCACGGCTTGGCTGGCGTGGCGGAAGCTCAGGACAAGACCCGCCGCCCCCCCACGGTGTCCCCGTGCCTCCCACGCCTGCTGCTCCAGGAGGAGACATGGCCATGTCATTTCATCCACTTGTTTTCTCAGTCCCAAGAGCCTCAGGCTGGACTCAAGGACGATGGTCACAGGAGCCCGGGTGCAGTGTGCAGGTGCTGGCGGAGGGACCCGCCAGGCTTCCCTGGTGAGGAGACACGCACGGCGGGGACTCCACACCGAGGCTGCTTTTGTCCTTAGCAGCGATCCATCCAGCTGTCTCCATATACTTCCCTGTCACTCCAGGGAAAGGGGATTGGAGAGACAGAGGGTAAGTTGAGGCTGGAAAGTGAGTCAGTGTCCCACCCCTTGCGATGGTGCTCACAGGTCCCAAGAAAGGACCCGCTTCTCCCGCTGTCTCGCAACCGCAGGGACAAGGACTCAGCGAGAAATGAGACTGACTTAGTTCCTCATTTAAGGCACGTCCTAATTCCCAAGGCAGTTAAAAGCCCCAAGTTGCCTAACTATCAGGGGACGCCTGTGCCACCCGGTCCCACATGGCCCCTGAGCCCCGGGCACTGGGGACCGGAGCCTCGCCTGCCTGGCGTCTGAGGCCAGCCAGGGACACACACACAGTGTCCCCGGAGCCCCATGTCAAGGAGGAAGCTGTGATTCTGATGGCCCGGGAACAACTGTTCCTCATTTGTCACTGTCCAGTTCTGATGTCTTTGGGGACTAAGTTTGAAGGACAGTTTTGACTGTTACAACCAAATTCTTTTTTTTTTTTCTTGTGGGCATTCTGCTGCTGAGCTACACCCCCAGCCCTTTTTATTTATGTTTTTTATTTTGAAACAGGGTCTTGCTAAATAGCTGAGGCTGTCCTCGAATTGTTATGACAGCACTGGGGATGGAATCCAGGGGCATTCTACTGCTGAGCTACACCCCCAGCCCTATTTTATTTTTCTCTTTGGAAACTGGGTCTCACTAAGTTGCTGAGGGCCTCACTAAGTTGCCAAGGCTGGCCTCGAACCTGCCATCCTCCTGTCTCAGCCTCCCAAGTACTGGGATTACAGGTGTGTACCACCATGCCGGCTGTGTGTTTTACTTACACGTAACTGCTAAACAGTGTTCCAAAGTGATCCTGTTTCCCCACTAACAAGGTCTGAGAGTTCTAGTTGCTTAACGTCCTCACAAACATCTTGGGTGGGCAGTCTTTACAATTTTGGCTATTCTAGAGCATGGGGAATGGTATCTTATTGTGTGACTTTAAATTGCATTTCCTTGATTGCTCATGATGTTGTACAAATGTGCGGGACTCATTGGTCATTTATAAAGTGTCTGTTACGGGGCATGCTGGTGTACCCCTAGTACTAAGGGCATTACAGGAGGCTGAGACAGGAGGATCACAGGTTCAAGGTCAGCCTCAGCAATTTAGCAACTCTGTTTCAAAATAAAAAATGATAGTAAAAAAAGTTGGGGGTATAGCTCGAAAGTAACCCCCCCCCTGAGTTCAATCCCCAGTACCAAATAAAAATAAATAAATATAAAAAATAAAGTGTCTTCTCTAGTCCTTTGCCTATTTTTACACTGGGTTGTGTATTCTTTTATTAAGGATTTATAGGAATTCTTTATGTATTCTGAAAATAAGTTCTTTACCAGCTAAATATGTTGCAAATATTTTCACCCAGAGTGTGGCTTCTTATTTTTATTTTTTGCTTGAAGAGAAGAATTTGATGATTAATTTATCATTTAAAAATTTTATGAGCCAGGCGTGGTGGTGCACGCTTGTAATCCCAGTACTTGGGAGGCTGACACAGGAGGATCCAGGTTCACGGCCAGCCTCAGCTACTTGGTGAGGCCCTACACAACTTAGTGAGACCCTGTTTCAAAATAAAGAATAAAAAATGGGGCTGGGGGTGTAGCTCAGAGGTAGAATGCCCCTGGGTTCAATCCCCAGTACCGCCAAAAAAAAAAAAATTATGATTGGTGCTTTTCATGCCTTAAGAATTCTTTGCCTATCCCAAGATTGCAAAGATCTATGTTTTCTTCTACAAGTTTTATAAGGTTTGGGTTTTTACGTTTAAATCTATATTGATAAGCCTAAATGTGTGTCGCTCAACCTCTATTTAAAAATTTTATATTTTATTGCTATTGGTTTCTAATACCTATGCATTAGACCCTTCATATAACATAAACAACAGGTAATAGGCAGTCATCTTTTGAAGAACTTACAGAAGAACAACGGCAGAAGCAATCCTGCATATCCACTCACACCTTGGCCATTTCTGGAATCTTCTTTCCATACTTGAAGACTCCAGTTTCCATCCGGTCTCATTTCTCCTCAACCTGAATAAATTTCTTCCATGTTTTCTTTAACTGAAAATGTCTACATTACCTTCACCTTTTGAAGCACATGTTAAATATAGGATTTCAACATCTATCATTCCATGGTCATATCCATCCAGCCTCCCTGACCTCATTGCTTTTGATAAAAAGGCAGGTGAGAGTCACACCATGGTCCCCTGTATCAATATGTCTTCTTTTTTTTCTAGCTGCTTAGGATTTTTCTCTTGCTCTTTATTTTCAGCAGTTTGACTATGATGTGCCTGTGTGTGTGTGTGTGTGTGTGTGCGTGTGCGCGTGTGGGTGTGTGTTCATCTTCCTTGGAGTTTATTGGAATCCTTGGGTTTTTAAGTTAGTGCTTTTTATCAACTGTAAGTCATTTTCTACTCTAGTCTTGCAAATATTTGCCCATTCTCTCTTCTTCTTCTGCAGTTTTAATCGCACATTTATTAAACTGCTTGCCATTTTTCCTAATGTCACTGATGCTCTTTCATTTAAAACTTCCTTTCCCCTCTAGAGTCGTAAGATTGGGTAATTTATATTGCCTTCTTTTCTAGTGAAATGACTCTGTTCTTTGTTGTCTCCAATCTGATGTTAGGCTTCTCTACCAGATTTTTCGGTTCTGTGTCTTGTCAGTTCTAAAATTTCCATTTGGAGCCCGGTGTGGTGGTGCATCTTGAAATATCACCTTGAAGCAAGAGAAGCTTGTAATCCCAGGACTTGGGAGGCTGAGACAGGAGGATCACAGTTTCAAAGCCAGCCTCAGCAACTTAGCGAGGTGCTCAGCAACCTAGTGAGACCCTGTTTCCAAATAAGAAAGAAAATTGGGCTAGCGTGTAGCTTGGAGGTAGAATCCCTCTGGGTTCAATTCCCAGTACCAAAAATATAAAAAAATAAAAATAAATAAAACATAAAGTGTCCATTTGGTTCTTTAAAAAATAAATTATTTCCATTGCTCTCCTGAAACTCCCCATCTGTTTGCTTATTATGGCAATGTTTTCCTTTATGTCCTTGAACATATGAATAATTGCTATGTAAAAGTCTTTGTCCACTAATTCCAACATATGGTGTACCTTGGCTTTTGTGTATGTTGAATATTTTTCCTTTCTGTTACATCCCATTTTTCATGGATAATAGTTTTAGAGAGTCTGGATTCTATTTTCCATTGACACCACCAGGGAGTTAATTTTGAAATATCACCTTGAAGCAAGAGAAGCTTGGTTTGATACTCTTTAGGGTAGATTTGTTTAAATTTTTTCTTATTTTGAGGGAAAATCTTTGATCCTGGGGACATAGTCTTTGCTCCTAGATGTGAAACCTCCTAAGATTTCAATGATATGCCCAAGGTGTTTACAACGTTTCTCTTGCAAAAAAAAAAAAAAAAAAAAAAAAACTGGCAGGATTCAAACTCCAAATTCTGTGTCCCAGCCGGCGGGAGGTAAAATCCCAACTTGGCTTTTAAAACGCTTGCTCCCTCCAAGGCTTACCGCTTCATTCGCTGCCACTCGGTGGCCCTGAACTCTATCCTCTGTCACCTGAATCAGTAAGACTTCAGCTTTCTATCCTCTGTCACCTGAATCAGTAAGACTTCAGCTTTCTGCCTGATGGACTGAGGAGAGCCCTCAGAGGAAACAGAACATGCTAGATCTCACTCTCTGCAGTTCCTTCCTTCAAAGGTCAAATTCCAGTTTCTCTGTGCTTCTGGTGGCTCCCAAAGCTTTCAAATAAATTGATGTTTTGTTGTCCTTTCATTTTACATTTTGTTCAGAGTTTATAAATCTTATCTGCAGGAGGATTTGACCATTTAGGAGCCAGTCTACCAACATCAGAACTAGAATTTCTTTTATAGCTCTTTTAAGGTGTTTTAAATGCCTTGCAAAATTGACCTCCACAGATATTATACCAAATTACATTCTCACTGGTAGTTGATGAGAGTTTCTGATATCCTTTCCCTTTGGTGGCCAGAATTTCTCAGGATAACGATCATAGAACATCAGAATCTTAGAGAACACCCGAACTGAAACTTCCCAGGTCTAGGGCCCTGGATTCCAGAATTCATGAAGGAAGTACAGGACTGAAGGACAGTTTCTGTAAATTATCAATACTACATCCAAATATAAAACATAAAGTTGCCCAGAACCCAAACTTGAAATGCTATTACTCTCGGTCAGAATTTCATCGTATCTTTTATGGAGACCTTGTTTTTTTCTTGTCAACCGGGAGCATGAGTTCATAGTTAAGCACGTTTTTTTAAATTTGTTGTCAACCCAAATTGGTAAAATTCAAATTAATTAATTAATTAATGCTACTGGAGATTAATTAATTAGTCTAGAGATGCATTAATTAATTAATGCTATTGGAGATTGAATCCAGGGGCATTCTACCTCCCAGCTAATCCCCCAGCCTGTTTTATTTTGAAACGGAGTCTTCCTAAGTTGCTGAGGGCCTCGCTAAGTTGCTGAGGCTGGTTTTGAACTTGTGATCCTCCTGTCTCAGCCTCCAGAGTATGGGATTACAGGCGTGCAGTTTTCTATCCTCATTTCTATGCCCGTCACTGGACAGATGTATTTACCAGACTGTGGCTTGGGCTCTGTGTTGTCTTTCAACTTACAAGGTGTCTTTAAAAATTTGTTTTTATCTTCACTAACAATAGCATTCTTTGTTTATAATTACTTATGTGGAAAATTAACACATGTGCATTGTAAAGAGGTTCAATCGCACCCCCCCATCCGAAGGCCAGCTCCCTTCCTGTGAGGGCCGCCTCGCTGCCCACATGGCTTCAAGCTTGGGCATTCTGCGCAGGGACCTCTGACTGCAGAGTTCCTGTGCCGGGATCCAGAGGATTCCGCCAGGCCCCTTCAGCGGCAGCTCACAACAGACCTGTTTTCCCTGAATTTCCTTTTCTACAAAGCTGGTGAGGGATCCCCTCCCCTTCTCTGCAAATCCTTAGCTTTCTATGCAGAGAGAAAGACAACGTCCCCTCTTCCTGTATAGACTCCTTTGGTGGAGTGGGAGGCAGTGTTGAGCCTCGGTCGCCCTCGGCCTCTGCAGGAGGTGACTGTGTGGCCCTGGGCGTCACACCCGCCTGGCCTTGTCTCCTCCTCAGAAGGGCGGGCGTGCTCCAGGGCTCTCGGTGTTTCTCCAAGCCCACCTATCTAAGCATGCGTTCAATGGTGTTCATGGATGTAAGGCTGCAATGTGAGCTGGGGGCTGAGGTAGAAGGGGTGTGTGTGTGTGTGTGTGTGTGTGTGTGTGTGTGTGAAGTCAGCCGCGCCAGCTCCACGGAGCTCCCGTCCAGTTGGGGGGGCACACGGCAGCTCTGGGGAAGGCAGTGGGGCCCCTGTCCTGCCTGTTACACCCAGCCATGCCTCCCTGACCCCTGTGGTAAGTGCACGACCCCGTGGCTGGGCTGATTGAGGAGACAGAGGCCACCGGGTACATCCCCACGCTAGGGACTCCAAGTCCTAAAGTGGGTCAATCCTCCCCCTGAGGACTCACACGGCGATTTCCATTTTGATTGAAAGAAGAAAAAAAAGTCTCCAGAAAACCCTTTTTGTTGTTTTCTGAATGGTCTCTACTGCAAAAGGCAGTGGCTCAGCCCTGGCCAGAGGCAAGGCTCCCTGCTAGTGGTGGGATTCAGCACGAGGAGGAGGAGGAGGAGGAGGAGGAGGAGGAGGA
>PVJS01064043.1:0-10335 GCA_004027185.1 Glis glis | reverse complement strand
CGAAAAAAAAAAAAAAAAAAAAAAAAGAAACTCTTGTTCTCAATTCCTTAAAAAACTCGCAAATAAAATCACCCAAACCAACAAACAAAACACCTAACCTGTTTTCAGAGAGGCAATGGAAATGTTAAATTCACCCAAAATAAACAAAAAGCAGGCTGTTTTCAGAATAACAACTATTCTGTGTAAGAAACAAATTAATGTTGAGGGCCGAGGCCTGTCTTAGAGGCACACTGAGATTATCATCTTGGACCAGCCCAGTTTAGATACATGGTATTTGGCTGAGTGGGATCTGTCCGCAAACGGACACATTCCAAGGGACCTGGTGTAATCTTCAAGGTGCTAATGGTCAATCCCTCCTTCCCCTAGGCTTGTCACATAATTGCTGATCCCTGTTTGATTAATCCTTACCGAAACCTGAGATAATTGCTGATCTCTGTTCGATTAATTTTTACTGCAACCTGTGATAATTGCTGATTCCTGGGTTTGATTAATTTTAAAAATTCCTATAAAAATGAGGCCCTGGCTATAGAGCTCCGGGAGAATTTGCCATCTCTATCTCCTCCCCGACCCCCCGATTATTAAATGTAATTATTTTGCAAATTACCATATCAGACTTCGTGTTGTTTCGTGCGAGAAGACCATTGTTAGGAAGCTGCCTGGTGCAGCGACCATCTGTGGCAGGAGCCACAGACTTCAGGAAGCTGTCTGGGCAGCGACCGTCTGTGGCAGGAACCACAGGCTGTTTTGTCAGGAAGCTGCTTGGTGCAGCGACCTTCCGTGGCAGGAACCATGGAGTAGATCGTCTGCCGGAGTTACCGCAATAAATTAAGTCTATTAATTATCTACTTTTAAAAAGCCTGAATTATGAGAGAAAACCTCAAATAAAAGAGAAATACTATGCTAAAGGGATGGAAAAATATTTGACTAGAGTTGGAAGGTCTGAGTGCATATTTTAGATCTATGTCTAACCAGCAGTGAGAGCTGGGTGGAAGTCAATGAATTTTCCAAGCCACTCCAGAAAAATGAAGACCAGACAACCTTCCGGGTCCTTTCCAGCCTTCACGGAGGCTTGCGGGAAGAATCATGGCGAGTGAAGAAAAATGGCAGCATAATATTCCTCTTCTCCACTCTTACATATTTTGACCAAAGGTCACATCTGTCGGGTTTTTCATTTTTCACAGATGAAAGTAAAGTAGGAAAGGAAAAACGTGTTTTACCTATTTCAATATCACAAAATACATGAAAGATCCATCAAAAAAGATGACAGATTTTCCTTTCTGAACATACCATATACCCTACATAGCTATAGCTCATATAAGCACACCTGGCAACAACAAACCACTCACAGTTTAATTCCTATTCAACTGCAGTGGAAGTTTTCACAGTAGCATTTTAGTATACATGGGGGGCGGGGGGACAAGAGGTATAACAACTGCAAAGTGCAGTGACTTTATTTGCTAAAAGGCAGCTTTTCTTTTCTTTTTGTGGTACTGGGGATTAAACCCTGGGGTGTCCCACTTCTGAGAGATACATCCCCAGCTCTATTTTATTTTTTATTTTGAAACAGGGTCTCACTATATTGCTGAGAGCCTCACTAAGTTCCTGAGGCTGGCGCGAACCTACAATCCTTCTGTCTCAGCCTCCCAAGTACTGGGATTACAGGCGTGCACCACCACACCTGGCTAAAAGGCAGCATATTTCTATAGGGTGGAAAAGGCAAATTTCCTAAGAACAATTCTTTATTTTCCCCTGTATTGTACTATTACAGATTTCATTTTGTCTATAAAACATAAATATGAAAAATAATACTTAGCTTCATAACTTCTAAGAGTCTAGAAGACCAAATCCATCCCCCTATGGTGGAGAAAGCTTGTCTCAGGTTTGCTAAGCTGGACCTCTAAGTCTTTCTAGGCCTGTATGCATTTCCACTGGCCTCATGGCTTCTTGCCTATTTATATACTTTGTGTCAGCACAAAACATTTAGTTGGTGATGGTATTTTAAACAGCCTTCTAACCTAGGTACTGTATTAGTACAGAGCTCAGAAACATTGCCACATTTGGTTTTCACCCCCCAACATCTAGAATCCTTTCTTTCTCCAAAGCCTTAAAGGTGTGCCCTGTGGAGCTTACTGTGCTTATTTAAATCCTGAACCCCTAAGAAGACTGCTGCCAAAGCAGCCACATCTCAAGTCATTGTTCCTGGAATGACCCTTTCAAGTAAGTGGTAGAAACCTACCCTCAGCAGTTCTCCAACAGTGAGCTTTGAAGAAAAAATTTTAACAGCAGTCAATGTCCATGCTGCCATGTTAATACCGCATTTCTGTCATCTCTATAAGAACACAGCTATTCCATGTTACTATCATAGCTCCATAGAAAATGTTCTCTACCTCTTTTGATGTCATCCAGCTGAGGTTCAGGTGAGGGGTTATCCTTCAAGGGAGAAGTTTTGGGTCCAACTGGAGGTTTTGTTGGAGCTCTGAATGGCATGGGAGGTGGAGGTGGTGGTGGTGGCTGTGATGGCTGTGGGGGACGAGTGGGCTGCTGTTCCATTCGAGCCTGGATTTTACTGCTCCCCTCAGCTCTGAAATGAGATGGACTCTAAATCAGATGGGCAAAAACAGTGGTTCCCAAATTTGCCCAGGTGACCATGTACCTGAAAGTCTCCACAGAACCCCACGCTCCTTCCAAACCATTATAAAATACTATTTGTCATTTTATCATGAGAACTACTCTCTCAACATCTGCATGTCTACAGCATTCTAGTATTGCACTGTGCATCAGGGACATAGAGATGGATAAAACTAGACTTGTTGGCCGTAAAGAGCTCACATTTTACATCAAGGTGAAAAAACACATATAGGCTACAACATGATTACAAGACTCCATCTTATTAGTGGAAAATATGACTACTTGATTTGTGTGCAATAGAAAGTTACAATGATGAATACAGGAGACCCTGAATAAACTAGCTCCTGAGATACTGGCCAGCATACAAATTTTTCCACTATCTATTTATTGCTTGCTAATTATGTCAGAGTTGAGAAAATTCTATCCATTAACAATTTCTTTTGTAAATGGATAAGCCGAGTGCTTTTTATACTTTAGCATTTGCACAAATCACCTTGAAATCTCTGCAGATTCTGATCTGTTTAACAAGCACCCAGGAAAAGTGATGCTGCTAGTCCCCAGAGCACACTGAGCAGAAAAGGAACAGAGCACCACCAGCAGATGCTGAAGGGGTAAGAGTAGCACCTGGTTACTGTGGGCAATGGTACAAATAAACAGAGCAGCACAGTGGAGCAAGGGCCCCACAGCACACCGCCCAGGGTAGGCATCAGCTCTGGCATGAGAATTTAAGTAAGTCATAACCTCTGTAATGCTCAGTCTCATCTGCTTTTGTTTTTATTTTATTATCTTATTTATTTATTTAGTGTGTGGTACTGGGGATTGAACCAAGGGACATTCTACCTCTGAGCTACACCCCTGGCCCTATTTTATTTTTTTTATTTTGAAACCAGGTCTCACTAAGTTGCAGAGGGCCTGCCAAGTTGCTGAGGCTGGCCGTGAACCCTCCCAAGTACTGGGATTACAGGCATACACCACTGCTTTTATTTTATTATTTTTTTAAATTTTTTTTGCGGTACTGGGGATGGAACCCAGGGGCATTCTACCTCCGAGCTACACCCCCATCCCTATTTTTTATTCTTTATTTTGAAACAGGGTCTCACTAAGTTGTGGAGGGCCTCACTAAGTAGCTGAGGCTGGCTGCGAACCCGGATCCTCTGGGCTCAGCCTCCCAAGTACTGGAATTATAAGTGTGCACCACCATGCCAGGCTTGCTTTTATTTTTAAAGGATAATAGCACCTTTCTAAAAATCACTTTTAAAGATCAGATAACGCACATAAAGCATCTAACAGTTTTTGGCATCTGATAACCTCTCAATAAATGGTAGCGGATTTATTTTGTAAAATGAGTAAATGAAGAAAAATGGTTTGAGTAGGCATAAACAGAAAAACAAGTTGCAATGTTCTCTTTAAAACTTAATTACTATATTATAATTACTGTGTTACAATGTAGCAAATAGAACTACTTGGTTACTTCTATTTATAAAATGATTCTTTTCTTTCCCCTGGTGGTACTGGCAATTGAACCAGAGGTGTTCTACCTTTGAGCTACACCTTGGGTCCTACTTTTTAATTTTTTATTCTTTTTGAAACTGGGTCTCACAAAGTAGCTGAGGCTGGCCTGGAACCTGCAATCCTCCTGTCTCAGCCTCCCAAGTACTGGGTATTATAGGCCTGCGTGACTGCGCCCAGCTAGAATGAATTTTGACTTTCAAATAAACTCTGGCTTCATATCAGACATGGAATGCCTGTTGAATGAAATATTAAAGTTTACTATTTTTAAAAATAGGCAGTTTGCCGGGCATGGTGGCGCACACTTGTAATCCCAGTACTATGGGAGACGGAGACCGGAGGATCCAGGTTCGCGGCCAGCCTCAGCTCTCGCTCTCTCTCTCTACCTAGTGAGGCCCGCTGCAACTTCATGAGGCCCGGTTTCAAAATAAAGTATAAAAAAAATAGGGCCGGGGGCGTAGCGCGGAGGTAGAACGCCCCTGCGTTCAATCCCCGGTACCGCAAAAAAAAAAAAAAAAAAAAAAAAAAAATAGGCAGTTTTATTTTGGTATTAGTCACTTCAAGTGTATCCTATTAAAAAAGTAATGTTTTTACACTAATAAATTATTCAATTATTCTTTCATAATTATAAATCTATAAATATAAATCTTATCTATTAGGTGGTACTACACATCAATAGCCACAAGGTTGATAAAATTGGATTATTTATAAACTGTCTCACTTTGCTTCATGACTTCTATGTCTTAGACCTTAAAAGCTTTATTTTTTCCTTCTGTGGTACTGGGCATTGAACCCAGGGGCATTCTACCTCTGAGCTATACCCTCAACCCCCACCCCTTTTAAAGAAACAGGGTCTCGCTAGGTTGCTGAGAATCTCTTTAAATTCCCGAGGCTGTACTCAAACCTGCAATCCTCCTATCTCACCACACCTGGATGCATTATTTCTTTTTTCTTTCTTTCTTTTTTTTTTTTGTGGTACTAGGGATTGAACCCAGGAGCATTCTATCTACTTCTGAGCTTCACCTCCAGCCCTATTTTATTTTATTTTGAAACAGGGTCTCATTTAGTTGCAGAGGGCCTTGCAGAGTTGCTGAGGCTGGCCGCGAACCTGTCCTTCTCCTGTCTCAGCCTCCCAAGTACTGGGATTACAAGTATGCGCCACCACGCCCACTGCATTATTTCTTTTTATTGCATGTGAGAAAAGATACATCTATTGATTTGTGTGAGAAGACATTGGTGGAGTTAACATTATCAATATAATACTATGAGAGAGCAGATATTTACATCTTTATAAAGCCAGGATAATACAAAGGTTTAGAAACATCACATAAATCTGTATTTGGTTTTTCACATACCTTGTTTTCTTGACCTGAATGTTGCTACTGAGTTTTTCCAGCACATATTCACCAGTGTCATGATTAATAATAAGCACACAGTCTTTCTGATAAGGCCGTTTGTTCCCCTTGAACACAGTCATTGGTGGTGTGGATCCCTATTTGCCACAAAAGTGTAAGATGATCAAACTAAACACCCAGTTATGAATATCAAAACCGACTTTACAAATGACTCTACCTCATCAAATCTTTCATCAGAGGCATTCAGAAAGAACAGAAAGAACTGATTTCTATTTTAACTCCTTCAGGCAAAAATAATGGAGAAATAATAATATAGCAAAAATCTGTGACTGGTTTTAAGTAATCAAGAAAGGTTATTATATTATTTTAAAATTACAGTATATGTTTGTAAAGGACTGAGTTAATGTGACACAAAGAATAGTAAAGTGTGAACTGAGAAAAATAACCATTACTTGTGTAAGTGAAACTAGTGAATGATCTCTACATTTCTTTGTAGTGGAGAGTCCAGGGCTTTCCCCTCATGCAGAACACCGAGAGAGCATTTTCAAGGGCAGGTCATTTTCCCCTGTAAGTACTACTCATCTGCCTAAGCCCTTCAACAGCTCCCCTGTTGCTCTCAGGTCAAAGTGTCAAATCTTCCTGCCAGCCATCTGCCTTGCACCACCAACCCCTGGGCTCTCTATACTTCAGAGCAGCAGCTTCTCAGGTCCTCAAGCTTTTTCCTGCCTCAGGGCTTTAACAAGCTTCTACCTCCTCCGTCTTTTTTTTTTCTTTTTTTTTCTTTTTCTTTTTGTGGTACTAGGGGTTGAACTCAGTTGTGTTCTACCACTGAGATACATCCCCAGCCCTTTTTATTTTGAGAAAAGGTCTCGCTAAGTTGACCATACTGGTCTTAACCTCCTTGCAATACTCTTGCCTCAGCCTCCCAGTTGCTGGGATTATAGGCATGAGCCCTGGCATACACTGCCTGCTACATCTTGACACTCCTTCAAAAATATTTAACCTTCAGATAAACTCAAAGGTTACCTCCTTAAGGAAGCTTTCTCCAATTTTTAGTATATGCTATACTTTCTTAAACTCCAGATCACATGTTCCACAAAGGCAAGAAATGTGCTTGTTCTGTTTAAGGTTATATTCTTAGTGCCTAGTAATGGGCCAGTACACAGCAGTCATTCTATTCATATTTGTTGAATGTAGGATTTAATGCCTTGAATCAAAAACTGCTTCGCTCTTTGACTTATTCATACAATAAAAATTTAGAATTTGAAGGGACCTTAGGGACCATTTATCTAACCCCTTCATTTTACATTTGGGAAACTAAGGTCCAAAGGGAGATGATATAACCTGACACAGTCAACAAGTAATCAAACAGCAGTTTGAATGGGCAAATAATTTTCCCCAGCACAAAAGTTTCCAGGTCTCCCTGTCCAGAGACTTTTCATTATATCAGCAGCTATCAAAAACTCACTATGTTCCAGGACAGAGCTGTGAAATGCAATGACACAAGTTCACTAAGAGTATCTTTTTTTTTTGTGGTACTGAGGATTGAACCCAGAGGCATTCTACCTCCAAGCTACACCCCCAGCCCTATTTTTTACTCTTTATTTTGAAACAGGGTCTCACTAAGTTGCGGAGGGCCTCACTAAGTAGCTGAGGCTAGCCGCGAACCCGGATCCTCCGGTCTCAGCCTCCCAAGTACTGGGATTACAAGTGTGCACCACCACGCCCAGCTACTAAGAGTATCTTGCGTGGCCCTTTGGGCTTTGTGATCAGAGTGCTGCCCTAAACAGGGCTTCACAAAATCCTTTCTCTGCAAAGTGCTCAATGCAGCTGTTTGTTTTTGCATGAGCGAGGGAAGAGACTGGGATTAAACCCAGGGCTCTGTGTATAATAGGCAAGTGCTCTACCACTGAGCTATACTCCTAGCCCTCTATTTTATTTGAGACAGGATCTCAATAAATTGCTCAATTTGATCTCGAACTTGTGATTTTCCTGCCTCAGCCTCCAAGTAGCTGAGATTACAGATGTACGTCATAGTGCCTAGCTTCATTCAATGCAGCTTTTAACTGAATTCTTCACTCCTAAATTGCCTGAATACTCTGGCTCCTGCCTGAGACTACCAGCCTATATTTGATCCCTTACCAGATATAAAGATGTCAATCCTTCCCCTGCCTGCCTTTTTGCTGTCCCATGGTCATGAGCTATTATGGCTATATATTAGCAGGGCACCTATGGTTTTTCTCTTCAGAGGTGCTTGGGAGAAAAGCTATGCATGTCTAATTGAGGGGCTGGGTGTCCAGACAGGAACCTTGCCTACTTTGTAGCATATAGGAGAAAGGGGAGCTTGGGGGAAAATGACAAAGAATCATTTTAAATCAAGTTCCTGAGCAACATGAATTCTACTGCACTGGTGCCCCTAAGTCCTTTTTTACTTATGTTGGCAAAGTTTTTATAGTAGAAAATTCAAATTTCAAATCATAATAATACAATATACAAAGATGTGTGATCCTACTTTAAAACCAACGATAATGGAATAAACTTACAGGGATATGTGGCAATGTAATTGTAACTTCATCTCCTTTGCCAACTTGAAGCTCTCCTTCACAGGAAGTGTCTATAGATGCTGGTTTAAAATCATCTAAAGAGAAAAGAAAAGAGCATTTCCCACCAAGTTATTTAGAATAATGGGTTCCTATACATTTTCATTTAAGAATTGGTTTTTTGTTTGTTTTTTCAGTACTGGAGATTGAACCTGGGGCCTTGCGTGTAACAGGTAAGTACTCCACCATTGAGCTATATCCCCAGCGCTTTCTTAACTGAGACAAAGTCTTGCTAAGTTGCTTAGGCTGGTCTCAAACTTGCGATCCTCCTGCCTCAGCCCACAAGGGATATGCCACCATATCCAGGTAAGAATTAAAATTTTTATTACTCACATAAAGGGAACATAAAAATGATTTAAAATTCTTTTTAAAAAACCTATTCTATTATGGAAAACTTCACATATGCAAAAGTAGAGACAATAGGACAACAAATCCCCAAGTATCTTCGTCCAGCTTTAATAATTACCAACTCAGGGATACCTGGTACTTTCCCTCCAACTCCCCTTGGATTATTTTGGGTGGGGAACCAGAATTTACATACTGTTTTAAAACAAAGATATTCCCTTCCCCCAAGGGACAGATTAAGAATAATGCCCCATCATCCATAATGGGGTGTTTTTTATTAGGGTAGCTGGGTATGGTGGCCCATGCCTATAACCCCAGTTCTTAGGAAGCTGAGACAGGAGGATCACAGGTTTGATCAGCAACTTAGCAAGGGCCCTCATCAATTTAGTGAGACCTGCTTCAAAATTAAAAAGTAGGGCTGGGGTTGTAGCATAGAAGAATGCCCTTGGGTTCAATCCCTAGCACCCCACCACGCACACACAAAAGCAACAGAGCATATGAAAAATATTCTTGATTGTAACACCCTACATGAAATATGAAAGGCCAGAGCATCATAAATGCTGATTTCATTCTGCATAGAAATTGTAAGAATTTGCCACACTCAAGTTTCATAGCTTTGACAAAGATACTTCTGCAGGTGTTCAAAGCAGACAGCTGAACTATCTCAAGGTTATCCTGCTTGTGTTTATGAATTACAGTTACAGCATGACACAGATAGCCATCTTCACATTACACGCACTTGCCTCAAACTGCAGGCCAGATGCATACATGCCCTTCACTGGAGGAATACATCAACTTAATAAATTCAGAAAATGATGGTCTTATCACATTTCCAATATCCTCTCTTTGAAAGAGCTGGATCTGCTCTCAGTTTGGAAGCATAGAAATGGCATGGCAAGAGGCCATACAAAGATGGAACTTCATTATCTAACACACCCTCTTCCTATGTGTTGAGTCACATCTATTAGTTCCTGTGACAAAAACAAGTGTTAGCGCTACAGGAAACCAGAAGCCTGTGAATCACAGAGGGATGCTCTGTCAGCCAGTTCCCAACAGCCAAATCTTTACCCAGGACATAGAGCAGAAGCGCCCCCTCTCAATGGAGTCTATAATCACATAGAAAAAAGTCTAGCATAATGACTATTTTGACATTCCTTGTCTGCTCTCCTGTTTCCAAACATAGATCAAGCTTTAACCTATGCCAGGCTCACAAATTCTAATTTTGTTCTTCACCCACGAGGGACTTAGTTCAGAAGCCAGGATAGTAGAGGTGACCTCAAAAGACATCAGTGTCAAATGAGGCATGGAAGGAGGGTGGGGAAAGAAAGACTCTGATGGGGCGCAGAAATGATACAGATTCCTTGACTGTAGAGGGGAAAAAGCACATTGTTAGGGTGGCCAGAACCAAGGCAGAGGAGGAAAGAAAAGAACGGATTAGGAAGGAGTAGATGAGATTTACAGAAAATGGGAAGCTTCTTTTAAATGTTGAGAGCCTGGCTGGGGATGTGGCTCAGTGTGGTTAGAGCACTTGCAAAAAGCCCTGGGCTCAATCCCCAGAACCGCAAAAATAAATAAATAAATAAATAAATAAATAAATAATAAATAATTACGGGGGGCCTCCAGGAAGAATTAGACCCCAATAAAGAGGAGGGAAGTGTGGCTCAAGGGCTGGGTCAGGGGATGAAATAAGAAAGGGGCCAATGACCTTCGGAATTAATATGAGGAACTATAAGATAAAAGAGTTGGGCCGGGCGTGGTGACACACGCCTATAATCCCAGAATTTGGGAGGCTCAGACAGGAGGATCGTAGGCTCAAGGACAGCATCAGCAAGTAGGGAGACTCAGCAGCCTAGCGAGGCACTGTTTCAAAAAAAAAAAAAAAACAAAAAGGGCTGGGG
>PVJS01064042.1:0-10331 GCA_004027185.1 Glis glis | reverse complement strand
GATTTCCTCTTTCACCTTAAAATATCCTTCACCTTTTCCAGTTCTGTTCAATTAGTTGTGTTTTGTTTTTGTTTGTTTGTTTTGTTTTGTTTCGTTGGTACTCGGTATTGAACCCAGGGTCATTCTACCTCCGAGCTACACACCCAGCCATTTTTATTTTATTTATTTTTTTTATTTTGAAACAGAGTCTCACTAGGTTGTTAAGAGTCTCGCTAAGTTGCTGAGGCTGGCTTTGAACCTGCAATCAATCGGTTCCTTTGAGTTGGACAGATTGGGGAAAGACAAGAGAAGTTCCATATTTCCCTATACTCTAACCCCATTGCCCTGCCATGTCAAGCCATGGCACTAATTCTAATTCTTTGCTGTCGCAGAGCACGTTGCTATGTGGTGGGCCTCAGCTACATGCTCTACCCATGAGGTGGGTCCTCACATTACCCCATTTTATGGAAGAGAACACTGAGATGTGCAGATGTTTAACATTTGCCCAAGGGCAAAGAGATGAAAAATGGCAGATAAAGAATGTGAACCAAATTCAGTCCAACTCCAGAATTCCTGGAATTTACCACAGTGTAGGTCCCAAGTCAAGCTCTTTATCCATGGTCTGATGGTTGCCTGGGGCTGTCCTGATGATAGGTGATCTCTGATTTATCACAGTCTCTTTGTAGGTTTATTTAGTAAAGAAAACTGCAGTGCATCTCTGTGATACCCTGAAAAGGGGGTTCAGGTGGCCAGGAGCCAGAGGGAACATCTTTTAAAATCGGAGATAGTCGATGGGTTTAGGCAAGTTTCTCACTCAAACAAAGAGAAAAATGGAAGGCTGAGACAGGAGAATCACAGGTTCAAGGCCAGTCTCAGCAACTTAGCAAAAAGACCCTCAACAACTTAGCAAGACCCTGTTTCAAAAACAACAAAAAAATAAAAATGAAAAGGGCTGGGGGTGTAGCTCAGAATTAGAATGTCCCTGGGTTCAGTCCCAGTGCCAAAAAGAAAAAGGAAAAAAAACAGAAAGAGAAGGGCATTATCGATGAATAAACCAAATTAATTGATCACAAATAGTTGATTTATTTTTTAAATTCAAAAAGTTCTTCCTTTCAATAGGGGATTTGGGCTTTTGAGAATATTAAGGACCACTAGGGGACCAAACATGACATACAATGCACAAAGGATATGAAGAAGTTTAGCTAAAGGTGGTGATCCCAATGCCCTAATCAGCAGTGGCCACCTCGTGATAAAAAAAATGAATGACTAGGGCCAGGCATGGTGGCGCACACTTGTAATTGCAGTGCTTGGGAGGCTGAGACCAGAGGATCCGGGTTCGTGGCCAACCTCAGCTACTTAGTGAGGCCCTCCGCAACTTAGTGAGGCCCTGTTTCCAAATAAAGAATAAAAAATAGGGCTGGGGGTGTAGCCCAGAGGTAGAATGCTCCTGGGTTTAATATCCAGTACCAAAAAAATAAAAATGAATGACTAGCCAGGCATGGTGGTACATGCCTATAATCCCAGTACTTGGAAGGCTTAGACAGGAGGATCACAGGTTTTGAGGCCAGCCTCAGCAACTTAGCGAGGCCCTCAGCAACTTAGTGGGAGCCTGTTTCCAAATAAAAAATAAAATAGGGCTGGGCCATGGCTCAGGGGTAGAATTTCCCTGGTTTTAATCCCTGGTGCCCCCCCCAAAAAAAAAGGAAAAAGGAAAAGAAAAAGAATGGCTACTGGACCTTAGGATTTGGTCTTTAATCCTGTTTCCTTTACCCATCACCCCCAATGTAATGAAGTCTCCGAAATCTATATCTCTAGTATAAATACTCTGAACCCCACAATTTGATATTCGAGAGCCCACTGGACATCTTCAGTCAAATGAACTTCAGTTTCCATCTCCATCCTACCCTGTATCCCTGGGCTCGGGGCTGGAGCCCATGTGCACCTAGTTACCTCACTAGGTAGCTGTGTACCTACCCATCAGGACTTGTATGACAGAGACAGGATAACATGCTAGTTAATTAAGGGCATGGGCTTTGGGGACAGATAGAGCTGAGTATGAATCCCAGTCCTACCAAGTATTAGCTTTGCGACCTTAGGCAAGTAACTTTATCACTTTGACACTAATTCCCCTCATCCGTACATTAGGGACACCAATGTCTCACAGAGTTATTGTAAAAACTAAATTGGATGACAAAAACACAGCCACGGGTCTGAATGTTTAAAATCCCAAGCCCACGTCACTCCAATTCTCTGATCCTCCCTAAGTTGAAGCTCTCTCTCTATCTCCCCTCACTGTGAAAATGGGCTCTCGTGGGCTCTGGGTCAAGACCCACTGTCCTCGAATTCATTCTCCACACCACAACCAATGCAATCCTTTAAGATACAAATAGGAACTGGATGCAGTGGCTCATGCCTGTAATCCAAGTACTTAGGAGGCTGAGACAGGAGGATCGCATATTCAAGGCCAGTCTCAGCAACTAGTGAGACAGTTTTAAAACTGAAAAATAAAATTGGGCTGGAAGTATATAGCTCAGGGGTAGAATGCCCTTGAGTTCAATCCCCAGTACCACACACACAAAAAAGATACAAATAGGACCTCACTAGCAAGTATCAATACACCTTAGCCAATCTTCTTACTAAAAGCAAAACAAAGCCAAAATCTTTGTATAGTGATAGGAACAACAGAAATCCAGTCCACAAAGTGTAGATTAGCAATTAGTGTTGTTCCTTTTTGTTGAATCCCCCTTTTTTTTTTGTACTAGGGATTGAACCCAGGGGCATTCTACCTCCAAGATACACCCCCAGCCCTATTTTTTATTCTTTATTTTGAAACAGGGTCTCACTAAGTTGCAGAGGGCCTCACTAAGTAGCTGAGGCTGGCCATGAACCCGGAACCTCCAGTCTCAGCCTCCCAAGTACTGGAATTACAAGCGTGCGCCACCACGACTGGTTTGTTGAATCCCTTTAAGAATATGACAAAAAATATACATCTTCACCCTAGGGAAAAATAATCACTACCCATAAACACACAAAATATTCAGAAGTTCCATGAGGTATGCAGACCCCAGCTTCACATCCCCCGACCTGGAACATTCTTCTTTTTTTTTTTTTTTTGCAGTACTGGGGATTGAACCCAGGGGCGTTCTACCTCCGAGCTACACCCCCAGCCATATTTTTTTATTCTTTATTTTGAAACAGGGTCTCACGAAGTTGCAGAGGGCCTCACTAAGTAGCTGAGGCTGGTCACGAACCCAGATCCTCCAGTCTCAGCCTCCCAAATACTGGAATTACAAGCGCGCGCCACCACGCCCAGCTTGGAACATTCTTCTACCTGTCTGCTAGGTTGGCCCACCTTAGTCATTGAAGATTCAAAATTTAAAACAATATGTCTCTTAATTTGCATATTCCAGGTACTCAAACTCTGGCATGAGAATTCAGCAGTCAGCACTAGGCGCTCTTCCCAGAAACAGAGAGCGCCTCTGAAGGAATCTTAAAGGGGGTAACATGAAGCCATCGTTGGTCATGCACCTGAAACTCTCAGATGTTTTTTTTTTTTCAGCCCCAAAAGGTGTTGTCTACGAAACTGTGTGTGGCCATTTAAGGGGCCCATGTAAGTATAGGAAATACGGAGTCCTCAGGATTGTTTCCATGGCTCCCCGTTCCCCAACTCCTCCCACCTGAGCACCAGATGGCAGAGAGGCTACGCTCTCTAAAGGCTCCTACAAATTGCATAGGGCACCAGACCAAGAATTTTATCACGCGTCCTCCCTGCCATGCTCCTGGGCTCAGAAATGTGAAGCTGCCACCCAGATGGCTGAGGTGGGCAACACATCCTGAGGCTCATTTCACTGGGTACCAGGAGAGTCATAGCAGAAGAGCACATGCCAACTGGCAGGGGCGTAAGGACCCCCGAGCACTTGGGCATGCAAACGGCAGCTGACCCCCTCAGCCGGTGTTACCTTTGGTCCTGGGAAAATTCACGTTAGCAGCTCTAAAGCTTACAACACTTTTCTCACTATCACCGTAAAACTTTAGTGTAACAAACAAACCATGGATACTGCAATTGATGTTTAGAGTTTGGAAGAACTATTAAAACATAAATGGCTTTGAATTTTAACCGGGTGAGGTTAGGGGAACCCTGAGGGGAGTGAGGATGAGCCGGGAAAGGGAACGCAGCTGAAAATAGGGATGCAAAGCCAGGTGTGGTGGTACATGCCTATAATCACAGTACTGGGGAGGCTGAGACAGGGGGATCACGGGTTCGAGGCCAGCCTTGGCAACTTAGCAAAACCCTGTTTCAAAATAAAAAAATAAAATAGGGCTGGGGGTGCAGCTCAGAGGTAGAATGCCCCTGGGTTCAATTCCCAGTGCCAAGAAGGAGGGGAGGAAGGAGGGAGGAAGGAGGGAGCGAGGGAGGAAGGAGGGAGGGAGGGAGGGAGGGAGGGAGGGAGGAAGGAAGGAAGGAAGGAAGGAAGGAAGGAAGGAAGGAAGGGGATAGGGAAGGAAAAAATAGGAATGCTAATGTACAGCACCTGCAAAACAGGTGGTTGGGTTCTTCCTTTTCCAGAAACCTTCACTATTCGAACACAACCACCTGCTTCAGAGAGGGAGGAACGGAAATCCTCATTCCAGTATGTTAAACTCAAGGAGCCAGCAATGTCCCCTTACGAAGGGCAGTGAGTTCTGATCGCCCGGCGTTGATTTCAGCCTCCCTTCTTCCCATCACCACCTCTTCCCCAACTCATGGACCAAGTATTGTGGGATATATCTCTTTACTTTACAAGGAGATTGTGGGCACGTTCACCCTTGATCTACAGTGAGGACTTGGACGATCTGACTTGCAGCCATCCAAAGATGTTTTCCATATCAAACCCAGGACTCACAGAATCCCGGTTCTAACTCTCAAGACAACACAAGGCTTGGATGCAGGCGTCACTGGGTCTCTTTCTCTCACCTGTCTTTGGCAATTCAGACTCCTCCCTGCAAATCAAGGAAGGCAGGGTCTTTGAAATACAAAGTTCTAAGACTGGGGACAGGGGGAGTAGGCAAGACGTCCTCATCGGTTTAGAACTAAGATACAGAGACTCATGGTGGGGTGTCCAGATCCTTCCATGCAAAAGCCTTTTCAATCAAGGGCATTAATATTCTCAAGTAGGCCTATCCTGACAGGACAGTTATACAGGATACTAGATGATGCTCCCTTTTGTCCTCTAAAGAGCTACTATTCACCCCAGTGTGGGAATGACCATCCCTCCAGGTATCTCTGTCATAATTATGATACTAATCGTACCAACAACAGCAATTACTACTACTGTTACTCTCTATTGGGTACTTACTGCATGCCGAATTCACAGTAGTAACTCATTTGCTGCTCTATGAAGTCTATCCTATTATCCACATTGTATAGTTGAGAAAATCAAAATTCATGAAGCATCGAAGTAGGTCATCTGACTCCAAAGGCCGTACATCGTCATCGACCATGCTCTCCTGCCACCTGTCATCCCGGTCCTACTCTCGTTACAGAGTGAGTCATCAGGAACAATTAGCTCACTTTTGGACAAACCTCATATCAGAGGACCTGGTGTCCATGTATTCAACAAATATCTGTAAGCAGTCACTACGTGTCACCCTGTTCACAAGGATGGACGTGATGTGCTCAGACCCTGCCCTCAAGGATAACACAAATTCTAGTGCTGTCCTCACAGAGGCCGCCTAGCCTTCCCCACTGGCTTGACACCTTTGGCTTTGCTGAACTGTTTCCTTTTGCATTTCAGCTGTTGAATTCAAAATACACTCTGTGTGTGTGTGTGTGTGTGTGTGTGTGTGTGTGTGTGTGAAAGGACAAACTTCTGATGCTTCCAAATCATATATCCATCAAATATATAGATCCTAATCTTTTCCGATACTTCCTCCTCAGATGTAATAAGCAGGATGTTCTTAAAGGAAGTATCATATGTAAGACACTAATTAAAAATTGAAAATAGGTTTACCAAGTACTGTGTGCATGTATGTCCCTAACACTCTGAACTACATTACAATGTGAACTAACACTCTGAACTACATTACAATGTGAGACTACAGTGCACCAATAAAGGTATATTTTTTAAAAAATTATCAGAGCAGGGTGGGATATAAAGGGAAATATACCAAGTGATGTGTGCATATATGAATGTATCACTTTGAATCTCACTATGATATATAAATATAATGCACCAATAAAAGTCTAAAAATTTTAAAAAATAAAACATCAGAAGAAGAAAATAGGTTTAAAGGTTGGATAACTAGTCTGAAGCTGCTATGTCCTTGGGTTTAAATTTAGCTGTGAGTAACAAAACAAACACACAAATAGAAATCAGTTTTCCTCTGTTCCACTATCCACAGGCACCCAAGCTTCTTCCAGTTCACCGCTCTGCCATCCAAGCCTGAGACGCCTCGCATTATGTTAGAGCTACGGAATGTCCCCCAGAAACACCACGTATTGTCAATGCAACAATGTTCAGAGGTGAAATAATTAAATCACGAGGGCACTGACCTCATCGGTGAACTGGTCCACTTGATGGAATGGATTTACTGAGTGGTAACTGTAGGCAGGTGGGTGTGGATGGAGAAGGTAGGTACTGGGGGCATGGCCTTGGAGACTATGTCTGTCCCTGGTCCCTTCCCCCCCTCCTTCCCAGCTGCTATGAGCTGAGCAGCTTTCCTCTACCACACTCTGCTGCCATGATATTCCTGCCTTGGAACCAGCTGACTATCAACAGAACCTCTGAAACCAGAAGCCACAGTAAACATTTCCTCCTCTAAGTTGTTCTTGTCAAGTATTTTGGTCACAGCAACAAAAAGTTGACTAATACACCTTGATTCCATGGTGTCAGATGGTGACATTACATTCCAGTAATACAAAGAAGGAAGAGTAAAGAAAAGACAAAGTGCATAAAAGTTGCCTAATATCAATTGTACTTATCTCTCCTTGGCCAGCACCTACTAGCATGACCACACCTAGCTCTTAAAGTAACCAGGAATATAGTCTTTATTCTAAGCATCATTTTGTCCAGCTAAAAATTCAATCACTAAAAAAGAAAGGATATTGGGGGAAACACTCAATATCTCTATTGCAGCAGGTAAGTGGTAAAATTGCAATAGGAGCCTAGATCTGAGGGACTCCAGAGTCCCTATGTCCTTAAGATCATGCAGGCTTTAATTTCAATTTTGATAACTGGTGCTATTTTCCTCACTGAATAAAGAAATTCCAAGTATGGTTTTTAGAATTTTCTGTCATAGCCCATGACTTGTCACTGGCCTTTAACTCAATAGCTAGAAGTCATCTCCAAGCTAATCTGTAGAGTCTTTGGTGGTTTTAAAATATGCCCACTATTTCCTTGATACTCCTGCCTTCAAAAGATGGGAACTAATTTCACTCTCTTAAAGTGTGGGCTGTACTTGGTGACTCACTTTTCATGAATAGATGTGGCAGAAGTGACAATGTATGACATCTGAGATGCAATGACACGAGGACCTTTTTTTTTTTTTTTCTAGAGAAAGCCAAATCCCATGTCATGAAGCCCCTCAACAGACCTATGGAGAGGCCCTCGTGGCAGGGAACTGAGGACTCCAGCCAGCAGCCATGGGAGTGAGTGTGGAAGTGGATTCCCCATCCCATTCAAGCCTTCAGATACTATGTTCCCACAAACATCTTGACTACAACCTCTTGAGAGAAGCTAGGCCAGGACCAGTCACCCACACCAGTTCCAAGTTCCTGACTCACAGAAACTGTGAGCTAATAGAGGCTCATTGTTTTAAACCCGCAAGTTTTAGAGTGATTTGTTACACAGCAATATAGCGATGCAGGTCTCTATGCAAACTCCAGGCTCTTCCTGTTCAAGAAGTAGAGACAGGAGAAATCACCATCTCCATAGAGAGAAATGTTTCCTTTACATGGCTATGTCCTAACTCATCACCTGCTTTTAAACGATTTGGAGCAGTGTTTAGACGGTAACATGAAGAGGGAAGATCAGCGAGCCAGCCCTGCTAGAACATTTTGCTAATATTACATCCTAGAGTAGTCCCAGGAAACAGTTGAACCTGCTGTTGGCCAATTACTATCAGGAGAGATCGCTCAGTATCAATGAAGCCAACGTTGGAATGATGGGTTTTGGCAAACTCTCTTCGGCATCCAGATGGATAATGCTGAACGATTCCGCTCAACAGGTTAACTCATTTAGTTAGCTGGAGAAGCACGTACGGCTTAATTGCCTTAGCAGATCTATTGGGATGCATTTCTATTGAAAGTGAATAGTTCCACGGGAACAATAGCAAAGTTACTTTACGGTTGAGATAAACAGTTGGTAACTCCTGTTCTTCATGCAGGTATCTCAAGTCAAGGTCATGCTTTCTGTTGCAGGGTCTTGAACTTTCATGCCAAGTGCAATAGTTTGGATCCGAAATGGTCCCCATAGGCCCATGTGTTAAAGACTTGGTCCTCAGGTTGGTGCTATTGGAAGGTGGGGGAAACATGTAAGAGGTAGGGCCTAGTGGAAGGTTTTAGGGCATCGTGGGTATGCTCTCAAAGGGCATTATGGGACGCTGGTTTCTCTCCCCTGCCCTTTGGCCTCATAGCCACCATGATGTGAGCAGCTTGCTATACTACATACTTCCTGCCATGATGTGCTAACTTACCACAGGCCCAAAGCAACAAGCCAATTAGTCATGGACTGAAACATCTGAAACTATAAGCCCAAATAAACCTTTCTTCTTTTAAGCTTATTGTCTGAGATATTTTGTTACAGTAACAGAAAGCTGACTCACATACCAATTTATCACCTTTGCCTGCTATCTGAAGCAGGATTCTTAGAAATATGAACCAGGGACACAGAAGACACTTGATAGGAAAGCTTTCTAAGCTACCCTCACCTCTCACATCCACATAGTCTGACACTTCTCTCATCGAGAAGCCCCTCCATCAAGCCACTACTAAGGGGAAATATGTAAAAAAAAGAAATCCTCAAAAATCCGAGAGTGAGATGAAGTTGAATGCCATCAATTTATTTGAAATAACAATACAAAATAATTGTATACTTTGAATTTTGATTATGGGTCAAAGGGTTCCTATTTAAAATACAGTAGAGCTGGACGTGGTGGCACATGTCTATAATCCCAGTACTGAGGAGGCTGAGACAGGAGGATCACAGGTTTGAAGCCAGCCTCAGCAACTTAGCAAGGACCTCAGCAACTTAGGGAGACCCTGTTTCAAAATACAAAATAAAATAGGGCTGGGGGTGTGACTCCAAGGTAGAATGCCCCTGGGTTTAATCCCTAGTACTATAATAAATAAATAAATAAATAAACAGAATACAGTAGAAAAAAACATTCTTCCAATAGGACCTTTAAAGGCTATCCTTGAAGAAAGGTAATTCATATTTACCTTTTTGCCTCCACCAATTAAAAGCTTGGAGCAAAATTTAATGCTCATTCACCATAAATGTATGAGTTTAAGGAGACGTCATATGTTTTCCCTCCTCTTTGTATGTGGATTTCTGATTTCTATTTTTATTCTGACAGCTTTGTTCTTTTTTTTTTCTTTATCACAGGGTGTCTCGATCACGTTGGAAAGCAGGCACAATAGCAGTTGCAAATGAACAGAGTTAAACTGGGGGGGAAGGTATTCAGGTTTCCTTCCTGGCCACCGCTATCAAAATGCATCCTCAGAGCAAGATGCTGGAAGCCTCCGGAACAGTCTCAGGCAAACGTCGCTTTGAGGAGTGGGCCCTTGGAAGCAGATACCATCAGAGAAATCCCTCCTTCGCTCTGCTTGCAAAGCTTCATGACTCCACTAAAGGCCTCTCTGTCAAGGCTCAAAGGCAGGTCAGGTCTCCAGGAGGAAGGTGCCCAGGTGGATAAGAGACACGGACATGAAGCTAATTCCCAGCGCGGGAGCAGAGCTGCGCATCTGGCACTCCCACTCCTGTCGAGATGATGTGGTTCACTGTGTAGGTTTTATTGCCTTCTCTAGAGGAGAGAGCTTTGAGCCATCACCCTTCTCAGATAAGAGCTGAGAGCTTCTCTACTGTGGCAGGAATGTTTTTGCCTCCTTAAAACCCTCTCTTGAAAAGCCTTTCGAGAGACGTGTCTCCAAAAAAGGCAAAGAGAGTAGGGCTCTTGGATCCTTAAACCAACCAGAAAAAAATAAAGGATAAAATGGATGGTGCTGGGCGTGGTGGTGTATGCCTGTAATCCCAGTACTTGGGAGGCTGAGACAGGAGGATTGCAGGCTTGAGGCAGCCTCAGCAGTGTAGTAAGTAAGACTCTCAGCAACCTAGCAAGACCCTGTTTTGAAAAACAAAAAAAAAAAAGAGGGC
>PVJS01064041.1:0-10334 GCA_004027185.1 Glis glis | reverse complement strand
GTGTGAATTTGCCTCCATATCCAGGGAGAGGGCACTGCAGAGGACAGGCCAGTAGAGCAAGGCCTGGGGACAGGGAGGGAGAGGCACGCCAGAAACCCCGAGGACAAGGACCCATGTCCCTTTGGGGGACAAGGGGAAGCAAGAAGGGAGAAAGGAATGAGGAGCAGCAGGGTAGGGGCGACAAGCTCCTGGAGAGGGCTATTCAAGTGCTGGGGAAACGGAGGGCCCTCCTGGATGGTGAGACCTGGGCAGGCTTCACAGAGGAGGTGACATGGAACTGGCCTTGATGGGCAGTGAGGTGGCAGGCTGTGCTCTGGGCAGAGGGGAGCTGGCATGCACAGGTGAGGGGGCTAGAAGCCGCCCACAGACCCGCTCTGTGGGGTGCAGCAGTGGCCTTCCTGTGGGGGCTGGGACGAGGCTCTGCCTCTGGGTAGAGGGTGCAGCATGCTCTGAGAGGCGACCTGAAGGGGAAGGGTAAAGGTAGAAGGATGGGCTGGGGGGTGGCCGAGCTGTCTGGGCAAAGGCCCTGCTTGTGGATTTAATCCCACATCTGCCCAGCTGCACAGAACTGCCTCGGATGGTATATTTAGGGTCTTCTCACTTTAGCCTCCTGTCACTTGCAAATGCCAGAAATCTGTGTTTCCGGAAAGCAGGGGCGCGAGCCACCCAGCGCCTTCCCCAAAACCCAACACTGAGATTTTAATGATATGTTTCTGAGTGTTTCTAAAAATCTCCTCTGTGGCTACTGGGCTCAGTGACCACAGGTCAGGTTTTAAAAAGCACCAGGCTTGGCCGCTGGGCGGATGTGGGGAGCACTTCCCGTCCCCGCAGCGCGGACCTGGTCCAGGGGTGGGTGGGCACACAGCTGTGCTGGGTGGGGCGGGGGACAGGCGTGTGGGGCGGGAGCAGGTGGAGGCTTCATCCCCAGACCAGGGAGGAGGAGAATGGAATGTGCAGTGTCCCGCAGCACGTCAGGGCGCTGGGCCCGTGGTGCACATCCACTGGGGGCTAGGCTACTTCAGAGGCAGTGTGACACAGCTGCGGTCCGGTTCCTCCCCACAGGCCGACAGCACTGAGGTCAGGTGCTGGACTGTTGCTGAGTGATTCTCATGCCATGAGTATATACACCTGTGTGTCTTCCTCCCTACAGACACATTTATACACACTCCACTTTGGTGACAATTTCAGTGGCTTCAGGAACTGCACAGACACCACTGGTACATGTCTATATTGCAGGATGAAGTAGGTTGGGGCCATTGGCTGTCACCAGGTGTGGGACAGACAGTGAAGAAGGGTCCCTCAGGCACGCCCTTCTCCTGGCCTCTTTCAAAGCATCATTATCTGGGTCTGCCCCCAGGGCACAGTGGGGGTGACAGGTACATTCTGGGGATTCCCTGTTGGCTCTGGGGACTGAAGGAACAATCTACAAGTCTGCTGGCCCCAAACTCTGTGGCCACCCTCCCTCGATGACCTGTGTGCACCCTTCCTTGTTCAACTGAATTGGCCCCACTTCCAAACTTCTGTGTCATGGGTTTGCGAAATCAATAAACCAACCAGGAATTCCAGTCCAGGAAACTGCCTACCCTGGCTGTTCCAGGCAAGCGCTAGAAGTTGGGAAATTTTTAGGAAAATAGTGGTTTTCATCTGAGGTTGATAAAACTTTTGGGTGTAGCATTGAAGCAGGCATTACTGGAATTGGTCAAAGAGGGTGCCCCTTTTTTCTTCAGAGCTGGGTGTATCCAGAGCTGCTTGCTGGCTGCTCCTTTGGGCTCAGAGAGCTGGTGTGGACCAGCATTTGCTGGGACCTGCCTGGGTGTTCCCCTGAGGTAGTTCCCACACAGCTAGCCTCTGCTTTAGCCACCAAGATGGCATTGACAAGTGTCGCTGATCTGGCCAGTAGCTTTTGCTCCTGGTCCCAGCACTGACTGTGTCAGCTCCAGGTACTTCTGTTCTGTGGCCTCAAGTCTCCCTATCAGTGAAGTGGAAACTCTGGAATCCTTTCTACTCAGGGCTTTAAAAGAGCATGACTATGGGTTAGGAGTGGCAGCCATTCCTTAGGAAGCTAGAGGGGTGCTGACGTTTGTTTTGGTACTGGGGATTGAACCCAGGTGTACCTCTGAGCTACACCTCCAGCCCTATTTTATTTTCTATTTTGAAACAGAGTCTCACTAAGTTGCTGAGGCTGTTCTCAAACCTGAAATCCTCCTGTCTCAGCCTCCCAAGTACTGGGATTACAAGGGTGCGCCACCACGCCTGGTACGACTTCTAATTTCCTAACTTAATTGATGTATCAAAGTGATAGAATCCAGGCAGCACCATCAGGAGGCCATGTCTGAAACCCAAAAGCCATGGGGTGGGGCAAGGGAGGCATGCAATTTTCTTTTTCTAAATAAAAGTATGGAGTGAGAAAATATATTGGTTCAACTGGAAGGCATTTGAATGGCTTCCAGGTGCCTCATTCTCACCTGCCTGACCTTAGTCACAGCACTTAACCTTTTGGACTGAGTGTCTACATCTGCAAACTGACCCTTTGATATGGGGCCAAATGAAAACTACAAAGAGCCAGGTTTGTTACTGTCATTGGCACTTGGTTGTGGTCCAGCAGATGCTCCTAACATTATCCAGCAGCATTTCCTTTTCAGTGCATGCCCAGCCCCCACCTTCCCATAGAACCAAGGTCTGGAATCTCCCAAAGATGCCCGTGCTCAGAGAGGCAGCCCTAAGCACACCACTGGAGCCAACTCTCAGATCTGGCTTGGACAGAGAGCACCAAATACATAACTTGCATTTTTATTTTTTATTTTATTTATTTATTTATTTATTTATTTATTTATTTATTTATTTGCGGTACCGGGGATTGAACCCAGAGGCGTTCTACCTCCGAACTACACCCCCGGCCCTATTTTTTATACTTTATTTTGAAACCGGTCTCACGAAGTTGCGGAGGGCCTTACTAAGTAGAGAGAGAGAGAGAGACAGGGAGAGAGAGAGATAGAGAGAGCTGAGGTTGGCCGCGAACCCCGATCCTTCGGTCTCTGCCTCCCAAAGTACTGGGATTACAGGCGCGTGCCACCACGCCCGGCTTAACCTGCATTTTTATACACATGTGGGAACAGAATGAAAGAGTCCTGGTGCCTAGCTGTCCTTTTTTGTGTGTGTGTGGCAGGGGCATTCTACCTCCGAGCTATACCCCTAGCCCTATTTTATTTTTATTTTTGAAACAGGGTCTCGCTAGGTTGATGAGAGTCTCACTACTTGCTGAGGCTGTCCTAGAACCTGCGATCCTCCTGTCTCAGCCTCCCAAGTACTGGGATTACAAGCGTGCGCCACCATGCTAGCTGGGCTCCTTCTGCCATGCTGAAAAACAGCATAAAAACTAAGTTGGAATTGGCCCCAAGCAGGACAGGTGCCCGAATACACAGCACACAATACCCGCTGCACTTCCCACTCCACTGCTCTGGCTTGAGGGCCTGCAGAGGGACTTTATGGGAAAGACCAAGGTCTGTGCAATGTGTTTTGGGGGGTTTTCCCAGTAGAATTCTGCTGCCAGTTGTGGGGTTGGGAAGTTGGTCTGGGTTCCTGGCAGATTGAGATAGGCTGAGAGTAGGGGGAGGATGCCCTCTGCCCAGCCACTGTCCTGGGTCTCAGTGCTCTGAGATAAGTACTGCCAGGAATCCTCTCTCCCAGGTGGCCCTGCAAGGAACTACTGATGTTTAGAGCTGGCTTTCTGGGTAGTACCTTATTTCCCCCATTTGCAAAATCAGCAACTTAGTGAGATCCTATTTCAAAATAAAAAACAAAATAATGCTGGGAATACAGCTCAGAGGTAGAATTCCCCTGGGTTTCATCCCCAGTAATCCCCCCAAACTCAGCACCCCCCTAGCCTCTTAAGGGATGGCCACTACTCCTATCCCTGGGATTTTAAGTTTGGGGGTTCCATCTCTTCACCTTTGAGCACATGGGAGCAGATTCCTGGCTCCGTTCCCTTCTCATGGTCTGAAGGGGTAATAGGATCATCCACTTTCCTCATTCGTGTTTCCGGGGCACATCCAGGAATATTAATTGATTCGCTTATTTGACACATTTGGAAGCAGTGCTTATCATATGCAAGTCGCTACACAGGCACAGGGGACAGGGACACTGCAGTAAACAAGACAGACCAGCCCCTGCCCCCCTGGCATTTAAAGTCCTGTGGGAAGTCAGATAAAAACCAAGACAGTAAACCAACCAGATCAGAGTGTGTGATCCATCTATGAAGGACACAGAGAGAGGGTGGGTTGGGAGTAATGGAAGGAGTGGGGGGGCACTTTATGTTTTTAACTCATTTTGAAATAATGTTAGATTATTTAGATTTCAAGAAAAGTTGCATGACTAGTACAGAGACTTCTCATATATTCTCCCCCTGATAGCGTCCCCTAATGACAACATCTTATGTAACCAATCTACAGTACATTTAAGAAAACCTGGAAACTGATATTGGTATAATATTATTAACTATAGACTTATCTCAAAGTTCACCCATTTTTTTCCTGTTCTGGAATCCAACCCAAAGTCCCACGTGACATTTTGTTGTCATTTCTCCTTGGGCTTCTCTGATCTGCAACATTGCTAAGTCTTTTCTTGTCTTTCATGACCTTGACGCTTTTTTTTTTTTTGGTACTGGGGGTTAAACCCAGGGGCATTCTACCTCTGAGCTACACCCCTGGCCCTTTTAATATTTTATTTTGAAACAGGATCTTGCTAAATTGCTAAGGTTGGCCTGGAACCTGTGATCCTCCTGTCTCAGCCTCCAAGTACTAGGATTATGGGCATGTGCCACCACGCCCAGCTCTAGTTTTTTTTTTTTTTTTTTTTTTTTTGCGGTACTGGGGATTGAACCCAGGGGCTTTCTACCTCCAAGCTACACCCCCGGCCCTATTTTTTATCCTTTATTTTGAAACCGGGTCTCACGAAGTTGCAGAGGGCTTCACTAAGTAGCTGAGGCTGGCTGCGAACCCGGATCCTCCGGTGTCTGCCTCCCAAGTACTGGGATTACAAGCGTGTGCCACCACACCTGGCTTAGTTTTTTGTTTTTGAAACAGTCTTGCTAAGTTGCTGAGGGGTCTCACTAAATTGCTGAGGCTAGTATTTTTTTTCTTTTTGCAGTACTGGGTATTGAACCCAGGGGCATTCTACCTCCAAGCTACACCCCCAGCCCGATTTTTTTTATTCCTTATTTTGAAACAGGGTCTCACTAAGTTGTGGAGAGCCACACTAAGTAGTTGAGAATGGCCGCGAACCCGAATCTTCCTGTCTCAGCCTCCCGTGTACTGGGATTACAGGCATGCGCCACCACACCCAGCTGGTATTTTCTTATGGTTAGACTGAAGTTATATGCTTTGGAGAATACCACAGAAGGGATGTACCCTTCTCAGAGTATCACACTGGACAACATGATATTGATATATCTTAGTAGTGATTGATATTAACTCTGATTCCCTGGTGTCTGCCAGGTTTTCCCATTGTAATGTCACTATTCTTCCTTTTGTAAATCATAAATATTGTGGGGTTTGTGCTCATTAATTTTAGCTTCTATTAGTGAATCTTGCCTGCGACAGTTATTCCACAGTATCTGCAATAGTGATTTCCTATTTCTTTCTTTCCTTTCTAATTTTTTTTATGTGTGTGTGTGGCACTGGGGATTGAACCTAGGGGTTTTCTACCTCTGAGCTACATCTCCAGCCCTCATTTTTTGTTTTGAAACAGGGTCTTGCCAAGTTGCCCAGGCTGACCTTGAACATGAGATCCTCCTGTCTCAGCCTCCCAAGTACTGGGATTACAGGCATGTGCCTAGCTTAAATCCCCCCCCCCAAACAGGGTCTCCCTAAGTTGCTGAAGCTGACCTTGAATCTGCGATTCTCCTGCCTCAGCCTCCCAAGTACTGAGATGCACCACTGTGCCTGGCTCCTTTCTCATTTATTAATTGGAATTCTCCTGAAATAAAGACTTGCTTTTTCTTTCTTTTTTTTTTTTTTGCGGTACCAGGGATTGAACCCAGGGGCGTTCTACCTCCGCGCTACACCCCTGGCCCTATTTTTTAATACTTTATTTTGAAACCGGGTCTCATGAAGTTGCGGAGGTTCTCACTAGGTAGAGAGAGAGACAGAGAGAGAGAGAGAGAGAGAGAGAGAGAGAGAGAGAGCGCTGAGGCTGGCCGCGAACCCGGATCCTCCGGTCTCCGCCTCCCAAAGTACTGAAGACTTGCTTTTTCTCTCATATTTATTTATTTATTTCATTATGGATTCATGGATGCATCTTTTATTCTACAGGCTATAATCCAATTCTACTGCTAGTCACTTTACTGGTCAAACTGTTCCAGTTTTGGTCACTGCATGCTTCCTCGGGCTGGTGCCTGTGTGTGTGTGTGTGTGTGTGTGTGTGTGTGTGTGAGAGAGAGAGAGAGAGAGAGAGAGAGAGAGAGAGAGAGAGAGACTGGAGATTGAACCTGGAGCATTCTACCTCTAAGCTATAACCCAGCCCTATTTTATTTTAGAACAGGGTTTCACTAAGTTGCTGAAACTGGCCTCAAACCTGTGATCCTCCTGTCTCAGCCTCCCAAGTACTGAAATTACAGGCTCCACCTTTCTGAACTGCCTTACTTTTGCTTTGAGAAAATAAACAATCGTAGAACCCTCCACCTCCTGCAGCCTCTGATAAAACCGCCTCCGGAGGCCGCGCTCCCAGGAAAGGCCCACTGTGGGCAGCAGGCGGCCTCCCCAGCCACAGCGCCATCCACATTCTGCCAGCCCACGTCTGGGGGCCTGCACCCGCCGCTCACAGGCTGGACCTCCAGATGTCAAACCCTGTGTCTGTCCGCCTGACACCAACAAAGCCTCGGCTATATTTGTTCCTTGGGCAAAATTAGACTCACCCAGGTGACCAAAATCTGTCTTGTTTCTCACCAAAAGTAAGACTTCAAAAGATCCTCTCCTCCTCCACTCAGAGTGGAGGTCAGGACAGACTCCTCTGGCCTGGCTGTCCAGGGCCCGAGAGCGGGCCCTGGAGGAGCCCAGGCTCAGTGTGTCCCAGGCCCTCCCTGAGCTGGTCCCATCGTCTGCCTGCCTGTGTGTCTTGGCCTCTAGTGCCTTCTGCCTGCAGACACCTCCCCCCTAGAGGCCACGCTCTCCTGAGTCACCCCCTTCTGCCATGTCTAAAGGCCACTTTCCCCTCAGTCCCGCTGTGCGGCCTCCTTGCCTCTGACCCCTCACAGACCAGGCCGTCATTCTGTCCTGTCCCCTGTGCCAGCGGCTCATGTCCCTGGCTTAGCTGCCCCTCAGGACGGTGAGCTGAGGCCAGGGCTGAACATGGAGATGGCCGGGAGGCTCCCTGCGGCCTGCTCATCCCTGGGCCCTCTGTGTTCCAGGGCCCAGAGGGGGCTGGTCGGCCTGTCCTTCCCCGGGCTGCTTGTCCCCAGGTCGGAGGCTCAGAGTCAGCACTGACACCCTGGGTCTGGGGCTTCACTGCTAGCCTGGGAGTGGCTTCCTTGTCACATCTCCATCAGAGGCCACCAATGTTTTCATGTTCCTGTGGGACTCGCCTCCCCTCCCAGCCTGGCCCCTGAGGGTGGGGACCGGCTTTCCAGGGCCCTGGAGGCAGACAGGCTAGGCCTGTCTGGCTAGTCCTGCAGGTAAGGAAGGCTGAGGGGCCCCACTTCAGACAAAAACACGACCCTGGTCTCTGCGGCCCCTGCGGGCCATGGCGGAGCCACGATGACCTGTGGATTCCGCATCCTGACAGGGTCTCTCCCCCCGGAAACCACAGAGGTGGAGAGGAGGCCGGGTTTGTTTCTGAGGTATTTTCAGCCAGGTCTCTTTACTGACTTTCTTCAAGAGCTGTGTCCATAAATGGCTCTGTACACATAATTACTGGTCCAGTCCTCAGATGGCTTCAGACCCCAAATTAAAAGGGAACACCCGCACAGGCCACCACACCAAGCCTGCCAAGGTCAAAAATAGTCCCAGAAGATGTGAGCAAGAAGGATGCGATTCCTCCAGCTGAAGCAGGGGAAGAACGGAACTGTGGGAATTTTCCAGAAAGACATTGTCACGGTGACGCACCTCTCTTGCCTGTAGGGACAAGGTTCTCACGAGGAGGTGGGCTAGGTGCTCCTCCCCACCCTGAGACTCACCCCTGGAGGAACCCTCATCAGTGGGTGGGGGTGGGCACACTCTTTGGTCAGAGCCGGGAAGGCCTTCAGGCAACCCTGGAGAGATGGGGAAACTGAGGCCCAGAAGGCGCAAAGGCTTTGTGGAGGTCACACGTGAGGCTAGGGTCCTATAATGTGGACTTTCAGACTTGGAGCCCTGTGAGCCTTTCAGACTTGTGACATGAGTGGCCCTGGAGTTCAATAGGCAGCAATACTGGGATGGGGAGGCTCACCTACCAGCGAGGGTCTTCCATCAGCAGGTCCCCCTAGGATGCCTGCTGGAGCCACCTCCCTCCCAGGCAGGCCCTGTGTGACTCAGGGACCCAAGTACTGGGATTACAAGCAAGTGCCACCACGCCAGGCATCCCACCCCCTTTTAAAAGAGCCTATGCCTGTAGTTTCAGTACGTGGTGGGCTGAGACAGGAGGATTTCAGGTTCGAGGACAGCCTCAGTAACTTGGTGAGACCCTTAGCAATGTAATGAGACTCTGTTTCAAAATAAAAAATAAAAAGGAAATCAGGCATGGTGGTGCATGCTTGTAATCCCAGTACTTGGGAGGATAAGACAGGAGGATCACAGGTTCATGGCCAGCCTCAGCTACTTAGTAAGGCCCTCTGCAACTTAGTGAGACCCTGTTTCAAAATAAAGAATAAAAAAATTGGGCTGGGGGTGTAGCTTGGAGGTAGAATGACCCTGGGTTCAATCCCCAGTACTGACAATAAATAAATAAATAAATAAATAAATAAATAAATAAATGGGCTGGGGGTATACCTCAGAGGTAGAATTCCCCTGGGGTAAAAAATGAGCAAAAGTGTGGAGGTAGGCCATAATAGATCAGCTCCCATTCATTAAGTCCATACCGCGGGTCAGGCATCCGCTGGCCGCAGTGCTGGGTACTTTTGCCTACATGAGCTTGGGAGGCTGGCTTTGCTTACTGTAGCTACAGGTATGGAACCTGAGGTTCAGTGACTTCAAGCAACCTGTCCAACATCTCACAGCTCCCATGTGGCACGCTCGGGAATAAAATCCAGGTTTAACATGTCCACGGAAGGATGTGTATAAGAATGTTTAGGGCTGGGGATGTAGCTCAGTGGCAGATCACTTGCCTACTAAAGCCCTGGGTTCATCCCCAGCAGCAGCAGTAACATACATACACACACACACACACACACACACACACACACACACACACACACACACAGAGTTCAGAGTAGCTTTATTCATAATAACCCAAACTGGAAACAACCCAAATGTCCATTAATCAGAATAAATTAATAAGGAGGAACTGTGGTCTCTTCAGGCAACAGAAAATAACTCAGTTATAAAACATGAAGTACAGAAACAACAACAAGGATGAATCTAAGAAACTTATGTTGCATGGAAGACTAGATAGACATATTATGCATTGTATGTTTTCATTTCTATGAAGCTTACAAAACAAGGCAAACAAATCTGTGGTGACAGAAATCAGAGAGTAGATGCTTAGGGGACTGGCTGCTAGGAATAAGATACCCAGGGGTATTCCTGCTTTATGTTTTTGTATTGTCTGAATTTTACGGAATGAGCATGAGTTACTTTTATAAATCCCCAAACAATAGACACTTTAAAAACAAGATTCTCAGCTAGGCGTGGTGGCAAACGCTTGTAGTCCCAAGCGTAACTTGGGAGGCTGAGACAGATACCCCAACAATCCCAGTACTTGGGAGGCTGAGATAGGAGTATTACAGATTCCAGACCAGCCTCAGGAACTTAATGAGGCCCTCCACAATTTAGCAAGACCCTGTTTCAAAATAAAAAACAAAAAGCTGGGTGTGGTGGCACACCTGTAATCTCAGTACTTGAGCGGCTAAGACAGGAAGATCACAGGTTCAAGAATAGCCTCAGCACGTAGTGAGACTTTCATCAACCTATTTCAAAATAATAATAAAAATAGGTCTGGGGGTGTAGCTCAGAGGTAGAATGTCCCTGGGCTCAATCCCCAGTACCACAATGAATAAATAAAATCGGGCCGGGCGTGGTGGTGCATGCTTGTAATCCCAGTACTTTGGGAGGCAGAGACCGGAGGATCCGGGTTCGCAGCCAGCCTCAGCTCTCTCGCTCCCCCCCCCCCTTAGTGAGGCCCCCCGCAACTTCGTGAGACCCAGTTTC
>PVJS01064040.1:0-10334 GCA_004027185.1 Glis glis | reverse complement strand
GTGGGAGCTAGATAGAATGGGATGTAGAAGGGACTTAGAAAGGAAGAAGAAGAAATCTTTAGATGGACAAAGAAGGTGACCTAACTGAGGGAGTTGGGCGGGGAGTGGAGGGAAACAAACTATAGCACATGATGTACATACACAAACCTATAAGACTCAATCACTATCTGGAGCATGAAAGGGAGGGAAGGGGGAGGAAATAGGGTGGGATTGGAGGGAGGGCTAAATGTGCAATATGTGCATGTATGATGTTCATACCCTGACATATATCAAAATGTATAATTATAATTTACAATGCACCAATAAATGAACATAAAAAGTTAAAAAAAAAAAAAGAAAGAAAAATAAGCAAGGGGCCCAAAACAAGTTGGGATTTGTGGCCAGTCCAGAAATCAAAAGGTGCTGTGCCCACCACTGTTCCCCATTACTCTAGGACTCCTTCCTGGGCTGCCGGCCAGACCAAGAGTATAGAGAATATTCAAAATGGTGAAGAAATATGCTTAAGGATGGGGCAGAGAATAGGGAGGTCATCTCTCAAATTAAAGGCAGCTACAAAAACCACAGCCTGGAGTCTGCTCCATCAAGTGAGGCGAGAGTAGGTAGTGGCCTGGAGGCTTCTTCCAGAAACCCCTCTTCTAGTTACCTGGAAGAGATCATGAGAGCTGTCAAGAGAGCCTGGGCCATGCCCATGGCAAATCGGAAAGGGTTCTTCCGTACAACGATGAAATATATCAGGGGGAGAACTACTATGGAATGGATTGCAAGCCTGTAAATGAGAAAGAGAGAAACGGTTTTAAAGATAATACCCTCATACTTAATCCTTTTTTCAAATAGCTTTTAAAATCATGATATTGTTCAGCTTCCATAAAACCACAATGAGAAAATGGGAAGTTGAGCAGGAAATATATGTCCCCATTCCACAGAGGAGGATGTAGAGGCTCATTCAGTAAATGAAGGGTCTTGTCAAAGTTAAGGGCAGATTCAGATGGCATGCATATGTAAGTGGTAATTTCAGAGTTTACAGATCAGTTATGTGAGATTGAGATAATAAGAAATGGTCACTGAAATATAGATGTTGGTGGCCCAGAGAGAGGTCTTTCTCAATTGAGAGCTTGTAGCTAAGAATTAGGAGTTCTTAGCTATGATGTTTAGCTTTCTATTAGAAACTTAGATGCTAGAAATGGCTCAGTATCATAAACCTCAGCCACATCACTGTCTAGATGCAAGCCCTGGTCCTGCCTATTTCAGAGCCCCAGTGCAAGGCAGAGGTTCTGCCTCCCTGACTTCTGTAGCCTGGGGATTGCCTCTGGCCTTCTCACACTGTAGGAACCCAGGCTGCTTCTGTATTGGCTGACAGGGCTGTGCTTTTGAAGAACATAGATTAACAGTCAAAAGCTGTGCGATAAAACACCAATACAATCAAATTCTAATCGATGAGTCGATTGCTCAAGTTGGGTGTTTGACCTGTGGGGATCAAATCAATGTTCTTTACTCATTCTGTTGGTCCATATGTTTTAGCTAATGTGATGTATCCTGCCTGTGGCTGGGTACACCATTCGTAACCTATCTCACTGCATCTCTTCTCAAGGAACCAGTAGTGGACTGTAATAAATATCCCAGCTGCCTTCCTGGTTTATGGCTTTTTTTTTTTTTTTTGCGGACTGGGGATTGAACCCAGGGGCGTTCTACCTCTGCGCTACACCCCCGACCCTATTTTTTATACTTTGTTTTGAAACTGGGTCTCACGAAGTTGCGTAAACCTCACTAAGTAGAGAGAAAGAGAAAGAGAAAGAGAGAGAGAGAGAGAGAGAGAGACAGAGACAGAGACAGAGAGACAGAGAGAGAGCTGAGGCTGGCCTCGAACCCAGATCCTCCAGTCTCCGCCTCCCAAAGTACTGGGATTACAAGCGTGCGCCACCACGCCCGGCTGGTTTATGGCTTTTTAAAAAGCCCCACACAATTCCTACTAGCCTGATGGTTGCCCTCTCTGACATCCTGATGATGCAGGGCAGGGCAGGGCAGGAGCCACCAGCCACAGCAACAGCAGCTGAACCTACTCTCTTAAGACCAATTTCATTTAGGCCTTTCTCAATTTCTTTTAATTTCAGGGTACATTGGGGCAGGGGTGGGTGGGCTATTATTACCTGCTCGACTAGTTTATATTCTTGAGGAAGTGAAGGCCAGGAGACAGCCAAAAGAGGCTATGAGTGGGTTTCTCTCTTGTTTTAAAAAACAAATTAAACACAACCAGTAAAGGCAGTGACAAAGCCTGGTCCAGGCTGTTCTGCCAAGAGCTGGCAATTAGCACAGCATGATCCACCTACAGGACAGCTGTTAAAGGGCGGCCCTGCTCCCCCCACTCTCTTATCTCTGAACCCTATCTTTCCCTGCACTTGGGAGAGAGGGACTCTAATCGAACCCCAGCCCCCTGCTGCAATTCTACTGGATCCAATGATGGTTCTGTTCTTCTCTTGAATCAGACATACCCGCTCAGGACGGTGGCCATGTACAGGCCCAGCTTGCGGAATATTTCCCAGTCTTCGACTTCCACGATCTTCCCAGCAATCAGGAACAAAATACCGAGCGGCATGTAACTAGAAAGCAAGCACAACAAAGACCCAATCATGTCACGGGGTTTTTTGCAGGCTGGGGTTGTTGGGGAGGAACCAATGCATGCACCCTCAGCTGACATGCGCAGTCAGCAGGGAGGAGCGCAGGGTACCCTGTGATGCCAAGGCCTCTGCTTCAGGTGCTGGGTGGATTATCGGCTCAGTTTTTAGTACCTGCACACATCTTAGATTTTACCCATCCAAACGACTGCAAGAGTAGTTTACAAACGTGGCAAGACTGTGAGGTCAGACTGATGCATACCCCATGCCATACACCCTAGTCTGCTGATTTCAGTGAGCTTGAGCATCACTGTAAAATATGGACGCTGGTTTCTCTCTAGCCATGGTCATCTTGTTTCTCAGGTGACAACACAAGAGGCAATGGTAGCAGAAGTGGAAGTGGTCATAACAGCTCTATTTGTGGCATTCTCTTTAGGTCTTGTGTAGGGAAAAGTATTCAATATGTACCATTTCACTTAATAATACTCCACCAAACCCTAGGGATAGGTTTCATCATCATCATTATTATTATTATCATTATTACTTTTTACAGACGATGAAGCTGAGAGTTTTGCAGGATTACATGGCATGCCTGGCTGTTATTACTGATCCTTTTATGTCACTGTCAGTGTCTCCTTGGGTTAAATGTTGAACAGTTCCATGAGATCAGCGAGGCAGAGGTCTCTCGGGAAAGGTGGACTTTCTGGCATCTCAGAGACAGAGCAGATACTCCACTGGTGTCTCTGGTATGCTCAGACGGCAGCTTTCCTTCAGATGGGGTAGCACTCATGCTGTAGCAGTTGTAAATATTGTGGCCCTCACTTGTGCATGGGGTCTAAGAAGGAAAGCATGTTGTGTTCTGAGTGTAAGAACTCTTCCAAAGCATTCCTTCCAGAGTCGCTTCTGATGTGAATGCTGGGTGGGTGCAAGGTGCTCTCCCAGGGCTCTGAGGGAAACGACACTGGCTAATCGCTAGGCTTCTGCTCATGAACTAACGCCTGAGGAGTGTGTGGGATTAGTAAATGCTCCAGCATCTTGACTTTAAATGTTTGCCTTCTCTAGGAGGAGGCCAGTTGACCATAAGCCACTTCTTTCTAATTTTGAGGATAGAGAGTTGTCAGGAGAAGCAAAATGGCATTAAAGAGTGTCTGCTCACCACATGATGATCTGAACGATTTTCATGGTCGCATCACTCAAAGCACTGAAGAAATCCACTAGAATCTGTCCCTTTTCTCCCATCTTTCCAATGACCAGTCCAAAGACGAGGCAAAAGATAATCAAGCCCAGGACATTAATGCCATCTGAATACATGCCTACGACTTTGTATTCCTTCGTTTTGTTCTGTGGATCCAAACCAAGAAAATATATTGATGCATGATTATAAACACAGCCATCTACCAGTCAGTCAAAAATATGTTAGGAAACAACAATAATAATAACAAACCCCACTCCTGTAACAAAATTTACCCACAATGAAGATTAAAGGGTTTCCCCCTTCTCTTAACGAGTCCATATTTGAATATTTCTTTTGAAGATTTCTAAACCTGGAATGTTTTACATTTTTATTATAAATTTTAGAATCAGGTCATCAGGGTTATTTAACTACTGGCTACATTTGGAGTCTGCTTTAAAAAAGGAAATGGGGATTAATAATGTAGGAAGTACAAAGTATTTGCCATCTGTTTCACCCAAATAACGAAGCACAAGAACATTCTTCACAGACTCCGGTCTCCTATGACCAACAAGAATTTAGAGATATAAAATTTTTCCAGATACCCACTATTATGAACCATTTCTTCACTTTATCCTGAGTAAAAACAGATGAGATTTACTGAAATATAACATGAGTGGTACAAACCAGGTTAATAAAGAATCACATTGACAAGCCATGGGGGTATTAGTCCATTCTTTCTTCTTTCTTTCTCTTTCTCTCTCACCTCTACCTCTCTCTCTCTCTCTCTCTCTCTCTCTCTCTCTCTTTCTCTCTTTACTAAAGATTGAACCTAGTGGCATTCTAGTTCTGAGCTATACCCCCAGACCTTTTTATTTTTTGTTTTTGAAACAGAATCTCACTAAGTTGCTGGGGGTCTTGCTAAGTGGCTGAGGCTGGCCTGGAACCTGAGATCCTCCTGTCTCAGCCTCCTAAGTACTGGGATTACAGGCATAGTGTCATCATGCCCAGCTAATTTCTTATTTATGATGCAACAAACATTTATGGAGCAGCTAGAGTGTTCTAACTGCACTGGCTACAGCATAAGGTGTTAACATTCAGCTGGACAGACAAGATTAACTGGGAGAAACATAAGCCAGCACCAAGATGTATATAATTAACTGCACAGCCAAGCTAGGAGTTACAAGCGTCACACAGAGACTGAGACATGCATGAGGGCTTGGAGGTTAGAGAAAGCTACATTTGAGGACCAGGCAACCAGAAGACAAAGCATGTTCCAGAAAAATGGTAAGCAAGAGCAGAAATCATGGTATACTGGGCCTTTGTAACTTGCTTGAATCATTTTTACTCATTCTCTATGGCCCCCAAATTAACTTAAGCCTCCCTGCTGAATGTCCCCAAAGGACCCGTTATTCCCAATTGTAATACTCATTATCACTCTTCACATGAGGACAGATACCATGTCTCTCTTTTCACTATTGTAATCCCAGCAGGGCCTGGCATATGGAGGGTGCTTAGAAACATATTTGTGGAAGCACACTAAAAGGCAGGAATAAGGGGTAACTGAGGAGGTGGATCTGGATAGAAGAGAGGGGCACACTGGGAAGTAGGCTGGAAACTCGAGAGAAGCCAGGCCATGGAGGGGCTTCGCCTACTGCTGGAGCCATTGAGGCTTTGAGCAGTAGGAAGCAGGGAAGCAGTAGATTGCATGGTCTATCTAACTTGAATTTTTACATTTACAGAATATCTATCTTTTCTTTAAATCTTTTCTTTTTGTGTGAAGGCAGAGAACATTCAGGAAAAGTCTACTATAGGCCTATACAGGTACCACTCCAAGCCCGTCCATTTTGAAATCCCCAAAGCTCTCAAAGTCCACTGATCTTGTTGGTAAATTTATGGCAAACTCTGGTGGCAAAGCCTATCCTGAATGGAGATAAGGCTACTGACGACCTAGTTCTCTCACTTGGCAGAATATCCATGTGTCTGTTATAGAAACATTGATGATGCTTAATTATGGAGTGTTGCTGCAATCCCACTTACGGATGCAGCATGTTTCACGGAACATATGGAACTTTGAAAGTTTGAGAAGCTCTGGACTTGGAATTACATCTGGGCAGAGGGATTAGGATATGGAACTGTGGGACCATATTCTGTGTTTACGTAGTCTTGCAAATCATAGGCAGTCCCTGAGGTGCCCAAATGTGAGGAGCAGCAGAGATCCAGTGACACAAGGCTCATTCTTTTCTCTGTGTACAGTTGATTCTCTTATTCCTGGTGGTTATGTGCTATAAAGTCACCATGAACACTGAGTTAGCAAATATGGAACCATTGCTCCTAGGTGAAACAGAGGGTGAGGTTCTTGGGAACCGGATCACATTACTTATATCAATCAATGCACAACACTGTTTTACGTGTGTTTCTGTTTAAAGACATCTCATTTAATATACACTGTTGATTCCCTAACATTGAATCATGGCTAACAGCACTATAACTTATGCCTGAATGAAGCTTCTTTAACACATGCATTTTCTCTGTAAGGCACACCACAGCCTCTTTGCACTTAGGAGCACTACAGAGCACTCTATGTATGTTTGTATTTATTTATTTATTTTGGTACTTGGGATTGAACCCAAGGGCATTCTGCTTCCAAGCTACACCCCTGACCTTTTACATTTTTTGTTTTGGAACAGTTTTGCTAAGTTGCTAAGGCTGGTCTCGAACCTGCAGATCCTCCTGTCTCAGGCTCCAAAGTACTGGAATTACAGGCATGCACCACCACCCAGCTGAGAGTACTTTATTACTAGGCTTACATCCACATTAAATAGCAAAATCACCAAGAAAGATAAAAAAAAGTAACTCTAAACACACCATGAAATGGATGCTTGTGTTAGTATGAGAACCAAAAGAAGGAGGCATAGCAGTCTCAGCTGGGTGCACGTGCAACAGGTCACTTAAATTTTGGGCCACCCTGTGAAGGGCCCTAAAAGCATCCAGAGTACTGATTTTGAGGTCACAAGTTCTAGCACGGAGGCAAATTCACAAATGTGGATTCTGTAAATAACAAAGATTGACTTGTTTTCCATCTTCTGCTCTCTCATGACTGGCACCTGCCTACTGGGGACAGGGAGTGGACCACAGAACGGTACCTCGGAAGCTGTTGACATGATGGCGGTGACAGTCTCCTCTGTCACATTACTCCCAGGATCGCTGGTGGGATTCACTTCTTCACGCTGGGTTTTGTACTGCATGTTAGAGAAAAACAAAGACAAGCAAACAAACAAAAAAAGAGTTTTATTTTAAACCTCTGAGGCTATGCCACAGGAATATGTTATTTTGACCAAACAAATGCCACCAAAGGGTTGCACCACCCATGCCTCTATCATTTCCGGTTCTCGATGACAACTAAAAGTGGGATCAAGAAATCTAAACCCCTGACCCCCACAACCACCATTTGGTAATGTCAGAATGTTCTCTTTCTTTTATAATAAGGGACAAATGAATAGAGAAATCACGTAAAAGAAATGATGTTGTCTCTGTAGGCACGTTCACAAACAGACCCTCTAGGGATTCCTGTCAATCGCTTTTGTTTTTATTAATTACTTTTAATCTGGAAAAAATACCTCGTCACGTTGATAAAAGTAGTCACCATGACTTTAAGTATGGAGAAAGGTTTAACTAAACGATTGCACCCGAATCAACAGTCCCTTTCGGGCTATTCAGAGGGTGAGATTTCTGTTGAATTCTCTTCCTTCAGCCTTGTTTGGTTCCATGGAGTTTCAACACAGGTTTAAGAAAGAGCTAGTATATTATTACACTAGGCATAAGTGTCCCTCCAACAGGGCTCTGCTAACACTGAGAACCTCTGTGGCTGATCCGCAGAGGCACCCTGACAGAGGTGGGTCTGTGCCTTGGGGAGGTTGGCGGGGAGCAACACAGTTGCCATTTTTGTTGGTATACACAGAGGTCTCTGTTCATGTAATTTATGTAAATGAATATGGCAGTTTGTGATAGACTGGACTGTCTTAAAGTGCATAGATAAATAGAAGAAAAAGACTTGTGAATGGAGTGAAGAGACTGTTAAACTTTCCTAGAGAAAAAAAAGCCCATGGTTTTGTTACATCAGTCTGCAGAGTGTCAGCAATGGGCATGTAATGGTTAAGGAAAAGACCCAATCCCTGGAATGCTAGCCATGTCGTGTGGGGTAGATACAGACTGTCAGCCTGCGAGGGACAGGAAAGAGGAGACAGAGAGCTTGTTTTTCACTGCATTGCCTCAACGGACAGTCCAAGTTTCCTTATAACTATAACATGGTTCTCCAAAATAGGTGCTAGAGGCCGCATTTTGAGCCACTTCTTGTTTGATAGGTTTCCAATTTGCTCCATTTGAACCCTTTTCAGGGGAAAAAAAGCATAAAGGAAAAGGGAGGAGTGGAGATTAAGGCAGGCACTCCACTGTGGGCGGGAAAGACCAGGGAAACAAGACAGAGGAGCCACCCCAAACTCCCCATTCACAGGTGTACATCCTGCTGCGTGTGTGTGTGTGTGTGTGTGTGTGTGTGTTACTGGGGATTGAATCCAGGAGAGTTCTATCTTGGAGCGACACCCACATCCCTATTTTATTTTTCAATTCTTGAAACAGGGTCTCATTAAGTTGCCGAGGGCCTCGCCAAGTTGCTGAAGCTAGCTATAAACCCGTGATCTTCCTGTCTCAGCCTCCCAAGCTCCCAGCGCATTTTATTTTTTATTTTGAAATGGGGTCTTGTTAAGTTGCCCAGGCTGGCCTCAAACTTGCTCTCCTCCTATCTCAGCCTCTCAAATACTGGGATTACAGCTGTGCACCACTGCCCCCTGCTCCTGCTGCCATTTTTGATGGGCCTACTCCCATTTCTTGGGTCACAGCAGGAAAAAGGTCTTAACTGGTAATGAGAAGAAGGGAGCAACTCCAGGGCAAAAAGTCATTATCTTACCTGCTGAAAACAGGCCTGGACAAGGTTCTCAGGGAACATATTCCTGTTGGAGACACGAAAAGCAGCTTAAGAGCAAGGCAAAAAGTGGCTTTTGGTGTTTTGCTTTTGTCATACCCAATACATTGGTGGAAATGAGTATAATACAGAATGAGTGCAGGGCCCCCCACCCGGTGCCATGAAAGGGCCTGGTGGACTAGCAGAAGCCTGCTCTAGAGTACCGAGTACCGGGCCTCTCCCACGTGGCAGTAACTCAGCATATTAATGGCAAAGATGGCGCTGGCGGACTCCTCGGAGGGAGGTCCTGCAGATAGCCCCACCTAGCCTCAGGAGGGCTGTGATAGGCAGTTACCTCCTTCTGTGCTCACAGACGTCTCTACCTATGATAGGTTACGGGGGGCATGGTGACCTGACCCGTTGCGTGCCATTGGACCACACCCTACTGCTTGCGAATTTCCTGTATTGCCTCTACTATAAAGAATGGATTTGGCTTTCTAATAAACGAGATTGTGCCTGACATGACTCCTGGTCCGAGGTATGTGTTTTCGGGCCGTTCGGCGTCTGCACCCCCCTTTCAGCATTGCATCACTCTCGGGCTGGCCCCGAGAGACTGATGCCCCGACAAATGAGTACTCTGGTTTCTCCTCTGGCCTCTCCTCTGAAGAATACTTCCTTTTATGAAGATTTATTTCTTCCCTGCTGAGTCTTAACTGAGTACAGAAATCTCTCCTCATCTAATGTCACTGCACTGGTTCATTGAGTGACACCCTTACTGCTGACCTCAGTAAAAATGTTGGACTGGCAGGTGGACACTTACAGTCAGGAGACAATTCTTTAATTTTCTGCACGTTTCTGTTTTGATAAATGAGGCAATATGCTTATGAATAATACATTGCATTTGTTCCCAAGTTCTTTATGCCAATGCAAATATCACTGCAATTTTGAACTAAAGATTATGTAAACTAGTGAAATATGACTGTGAAAAAGAAGGTGTGGTTTCTATTTTTTTTTTTTTGGTGGTACTGGGGATTGAACCCAGGGCAATTCTACCTCCGTGCTACACTCCCAGCCCCCCCCCTTTTTTGAAACAGGGTCTCACTAAATACTGAGGCTGGCCTCAAACCTGTGATCCTCCTGTCTCAGCCTCCCAAGTACTAGGATTACAGGCATGGGTCACCTGGCTCTTTTTTTTTTTTGCAATTTCTAAGGGTTTTGTTGCTCTACTCTATGGAAACTGAATCTGAAAATTGTAGATGATGCATTTATGAAGGCAGAATATGCAACAGTAATGGCATGAAATTACAGTGAAGTGACACACTCAAAGATAGACTGTGGTCCCACATAAAAAAAATTGGTGGCCGGGTGTGGTGGCACGTGCTTTTAATCCTAGTACTTGGGAGGCTGAGACAGGAGGATCACAGGTTCGAGGACAGCCTCAGCAAGTAGTGAGACTCTCATCAACCTAGGGAGACCCTGTTTCAAAATAAAAATAAATAGGGCTGGGAGTGTAGCTCAGAAGTAGAATGCCCCTGGGTTCAATCCCTAGTAACACACACACACACACACACACACACACACACACACATACACA
>PVJS01064039.1:0-10334 GCA_004027185.1 Glis glis | reverse complement strand
TGTGTGTGTGTGTGTGTTGTTCACAAAGAAAACATAAAATTTATTTTATATTTTAAACTTCAGCATTGAGCTTTTCATTAGAACATAATTTCAGTGTTTGGTAATAGTTCATAGATTTTTTTCAGAAAAAATATAATAACTAGCAAGTTGTTATAATATTTTCTGATATAAAAAAGCTATAGAACATGCAGAAATCTTAACCTCTAATATAAATTGTCTTTAAATCCCCCATAAGATTGGACTGACGACTCTCAGTTATATATCATTACCATCACTACAGTATTCAGTTAAAACAAATTTTGGTATTAGAGGAGAAAAGAATCATTTGTTCAGGTTTTATGTTTTAAATACCCCCAAATTTTGTGTTTAAATATACATTTAAATAAACACTCATCTAAAATAAAAAAGAAATACTAGTCTTACTGATCCACCAAGAAAGATGGTAACAGATTATAAATGATTAGAAAGTACACACTGCAAAAAATAGTGATCATTTCAAAAAGGCTAACAGAACAATTCTGATATATGACCTTTCCATATTCACTTAATTCCAACAAACTATTTTCCCTATCTACAAAAATAAAGATTTAAATTGATATGCCTTTATCTCTATAGTGCTCTTGTAGAAAGTTAATTGCTCACATAAATACTATTTGTCTTAACAATCAGAGATAATCTGTTTAGCCACTAACAAATTCAATCTTTTTATTAACAAACTTTTGGAATTATGAAAATATAGGGAAAGTAAAAATATGTGAAACAACCTCTATCCTAAAAATGTTTATCATTTTTCTCAGGAGGCAAATCTAACATACATGAAAGGATTAAAGACAACATGAAATTAGGACAAAAGTGTGTTATGTAAGCTGTGAAAGCTCACAGGCAAAAGAGATCAAGGAGCTAGAATGGATGGGAAACTTTCATGAAGAGAACTTCCCTCTGATAGTTCAGGATATTGAATGCTTTCAGTTAACCATCTCATTACCACGAGTGTGCAACTAGACATTTACTGTAAAGAAAATCAAAATACAGGAAATGAGAGTAGGGGGAAAACAGACAATTTCCTATGTGATTTCACTTAAAACTCGTTTGATATTCATAAAATATAAGAGAATCAGTAATAAATGAAATATTAACATGAACAACTTTTGGTGGCATAAAGATCCAAGAGAGCTGGGTGTGGTGGTGCACGCCTGTAATCACAGTACCTGAAAGGCTGAGACAGGAAAATCACAACTTCGAAGACAGCCTCAGCAACATAGCGAGACTCAGCAACTTAGGGAGACCATGTTTCAAAACAAAAAATTAAATTAAATTTAAAAATAGGGACCATGTTTCAAAACAAAAAATTAAATTAAATTTAAAAATAGGGCTGGGGTTTAACACACACACACACACACACACACACACACACACACACACACACAAAGATTCAAGAGGATGAACTAAATCTTATTTGTTAGTTTTTCACACTCAAAGTTAGAAAATAAATTATTTTAGAGCAAAGGGTTATCCCTGAAAAAATGAAAAGGAATGCCAAGTCAAAGCAATGCACACTAGTTGAGGGATAATAAAAGGTCAGAGTTGAAACTTCTAATATAGGCCAGCAATTCCATAATGTGGTCCTTAAATTTTAAATGAAAAACAATTACATATTAAAGCGTTATGTGAAAAACCTTAAAATATTTTGTTTAATTTATACAATAATAATAGTGGAAATGAGAGCACGTGAGAGCCTAGTAGGAAGAGAGTAGACGGAGAACATATCAGAAAGGGCCTTCTACCCACCTGCAAGATTCATAGAGATCTTTGGAGGAGAGATATTGAGGTAAACAAGGTAAATTAGATGGGAAAGATATAATGCAATTGTATTAGTAAAAATGACATAGATAAACAACAACAGTACAACAGCTGAAAAGAGACTAAGTGGAAATCATCATGGGTGGCAACCAAATGGTTTTCCAGTTTTGAATGTATAGTACATGACTAATAAATAAGTGCTCCTTAATTCCTATATTCCAACATGAAGACAGTAAACATCCGAGGAACACAGTACATAGAGTTACATAAATAGGAAATGAGTTGTGAAAACAAAGTGAGAAAATGCTGGCTATATCAGAAAAGGAAAGAAAGTCAATTTTAAATACTCATTTCATGAAACACGATTACTATTTATCATTTACACATGTGTCTTTGAAGGACAAAAAAAAAAACATTTTCTTTTATTTTTGCAGCACTGGGGATTGAACCTAGGGGCATTCTACCTCCAGGCTACACCCCCAGCCCTATTTTTTATTCTTTATTTTTTAAACAGGGTATGTAAAGCCCGGCATGGTGACGCACGCTTATAATTCCAGTACTTGGGAGGCAGAGAATAGAGGATCCAGGTTCACGGCCAGCCTCAGCTACTTAGTGAGGTCCTCTGCAACTTCGTGAGACCCGGTTTCAAAATTAAAAAAAGTATAAAAATAGGGTCGGGGGTGTAGCTCAGAGGTAGAATACCACTGGGTTCAATCCCCGGTACCGCAAAAAAAAAAAAAAAAAACAGGGTATGTATCACTAAGTTGTGGAGGGTCTTACTAAGTTGCGGAAAGCCTCACTAAGTAGCTGAGGCTGGCCACGAACTCGGATCCTCCGGTTTCAGCCTCCCAAATACTGGGATTACAAGCATGCGTCACCACACCCGGCTTTTTAAAAAAACATTTTCAAAGAGCTAGATACACTCATATAATCAACACAATACTATAAAATCTTCAGATTTTCTCCAATCCCTTTTAAGAAAGAACATAAGCAAAACAAGTTGTACAAAATTGTACACCAAATTATACTTTCTTTGTCATTTCCCAACATCGTCTCAATAATAATGGTTGGGTAAACTTAGCAGTCAGGAGTAAATAAAAATCAGATTACAATTGAAAAAGATAAATCCAGGGAACTATTTATGACTTTTCATGAACTGTGAGGCATTAACAAATTTAGATAAAAGAAGGAGGAAAACAAATGCACAAATTCAATAAATTATTTAACTGATAACATAATTGAAACATGAATATTTTGCCTTGAGAATAAATGTTTAGTCTACCAAAAAAAACATGTCACGGAAAAAGATAAAATAAATAGCAAACATACTTCTGCATTAATAAAATGGGATTTCTGTTTTGTTTTGCTTTTGCTTTGCAAACTTAATACACATGACAAAAGAAATTATAGGCTTTCAGGTATTAATTGTGCCTGGCAACTGCGATGCACTGGAGCCATCATTGTAAGTGAATAGTTAATATCACCGTTCTTATTAATTCACTCACAAGAAAGGACAGAAAAGCAAAGTATCAAAGGAGCACTGGGAATGACTTTACTAATAGTGTGGACCCTTTGGGCAAAAGAGTCTCAGAAGTGTACTTTAGTCCAAAAGACCATCAGACTGTAACTTTATTAACTTACAACACAGAACATAGCAATGGGTACCAGGAGGGCTTCTTTGAACACAAAGCAACAAGAGTACATTCTCCAAGCAGAAGACAGGTGGTTTGTTATCCATTACCCAACTGCTTTATCTCCAAAGGGGAAAAAATAATAACCTCTATGGTTTTCTGTGTTCACATTAAAATAAAGCATACATAGACATCAAACTTACTACATTTTCTAACAAGTCATGTTTAGTATCTCTCTCATACCTCTCTCATACCTAAAATTTAGGCAAGTATAAGAATGCACATTTTAAAAAGGAATTTTGAATAATTACATATATAAGTCATGATAATCACAGAATTCATATTGTCTCATACTAATACAGCTTTCTGTGAAATTTTCCAAAAATACACTAATTTGAGTACATTTTCCATAAATTCTATACATCATGTTATTATAAATAATATACTATAGTAAAAAGCCATATGTAATATTGGCTCTAAGGGCCGGGCGTGGTGGCGCACGCTTGTAATCCCAGTACTTTGGGAGGCGGAGACCGGAGGATCCGGGTTCGCGGCCAGCCTCAGCTCTCTCGCTCTCTCACTCTCTCTCTCTCTCTCTCTCTCTCTCCTTAGTGAGGCCCTCCGCAACTTCGTGAGACCCGGTTTCAAAATAAAGTATAAAAAATAGGGCCGGGGGCGTAGCGCGGAGGTAGAACGCCCCTGCGTTCAATCCCCAGTACCGCAAAAAAAAAAAAAAAAAAAATATTGGCTCTAAGGAAAAGGACCAAGACTCGTAAGCGTTAACTTGTTTTATTTTAGGACATATGATTTGTCAAAAGAAATATAACTGGAAACATCATAGGTTACATTATTTATAAATTATTGTTAAATTTTCTTTACAAAAGAAAATATATGAACTTACTAATTTTACGGAATATAACTTGAGGATCTCAAAATGAATATGTCTAATAGATAGGCCTATTTAAGAGGTAATGTGTGGTCCTCAAATGTATATTTTCCTAAAAGAAGTAATTTGTCTAATTATTCAAGAAAAATTTAACATTTTTACTATCCTAACAGGGTTATGTTAATATTATATCTCAAAGTTTTCTATCGAGGGATATAGAGTGGAACTGAGCACTGTACATGAAATGGGGAGGGTGGGGAGATGTAGTTCCCAGAGTAAATTTATTCTACTGTTTTTGATATGTTAATATCTTGCAAATAATTATTCATTTTAAAAAAGAACATAATAGAAAACCGCACTTTAATATTTTTAAAATAATTAACTTCTCTTTGTAAGAAAAGGAGTATCTATGAAAAATGTTTCAAATAAGGATTAAACACTGAGACAGATTGCCTCAAAATAGAGATCATAAACTCTACTTGCAAATGAGGCTTCAATACAGAGCCTTTGTAATATTTCCATTTTAATTACTAAAGTGTACTTATTTATAATTGTGAAAACCAACACAAATTTATTTTTAATAATTTAACTGTACAGAGAAATCATCACTGTTATTGTATAACTGAAACCCTCAAGCTCCTAAGCAAAACCCAGGGTTTGGGTTTGTTTCTTTTTTTCTCTCATTTGGAGAGTAGAGAAAGTTATACAATGCAAACATTAGTTCATCTACCTTGTCTATACTTTAATATTAATAGTTATATATAATTGAGTCAATTATGTGGTTATTACTAAATAGTTTCCCATTTTATGTCACACAGGGGAAATTATAGCTACTTAGGACTCAATTTTATTTATTCAAGTATTTAGCATCATGTGGATAAGATTATATGTGAATTTGCTGGGATTTCTGGACACTTGTTTAAAAGTACCTAACGATTTTTCATTTTAAGTGCAGCATCTAAAAGTACATTTTATTGATATTTGAATTTTCTTGGAATTAAAATGTAAATTGTATTCCAGGCAACATTTTTGGTGCAGAAATCTACATTTTAGCCACATCTTAATTTTTGAACATCAGCAATTGGTATATTACTGTAACATTTGTTAAGGAGTTGGGATTATGTAAAATACATAATGTGTATTTGTGTTTCATGCAGCAGTTAAAAATATGCACATATTTTACATACACAAGCCTGATTTGCTTTGAGGTTTTGACTCTAAAATACAGAGATGACTGCTACTATAAGATGCTGAATATATTTCTGAAAAATACATCTATAAGATCGTTAAGCATTCAAGTAAACAATAAGATATACCTTACAGGTTGAGAGACAACTACATTTTATTCTCCTCTCACAGAAATCTACAGGCAATGATTTTTGCCAAATGCTGTTTGAACATAACAAACTCAAAAAAAACTACTTAGTATTAAGAAATCTGTTCCACTGTTTTCAAATTATATCAATGAAATTCAAGCATCCATAGTTGAAGAGAAAAAAATCTATAAATTCACATATATACACATTCAAAACATGCATTTTGTTGTAGTAAATGGACTTTTTAATGATCCATTCAGTAAGGAAAATTGTTTCCTAGCAGGAATTCCACAGATTTCAAAACTGCCTGAATGTACAATAATAAAATTACTCAAGCTCAGGTACTGCCTTTTATATTATTTTTAGCATCTGCCATTCTTCCATGAAAGCACATTCATTCATTCTGTCACCTAATTATCATCATGGCAAGTTATGACAACCCAAATAGCTTGAGTAGGAAATCAAAGATAACATATTTTGTCTACAGAAATAATCTTATCGGTTTGCCTCTTCTCCAGACAGAGCCATCTCAGGCGTTTTATTAACTCTTCTCTGAAAATCAGACCAAAGTCCAGTGGCAAGGCCCTAAATCCTTCTGAATAAAATCGGTATTTTATGGAAAAAAATAAGTCATGTGAATATTTGAGTATGCTAATTGAAATGGCTCTCCAAATTTGGAGATTTTCAAAATTTTACTTTGGAAATTCTACATAGTGAAAGTACTTCTACATGTTCATTTTAATTCTCTTTGTATTTTGCTGCAGCTATGTTTAAACGAGAAAAATGCACTGCAATGGCACACATTCACCTGCTTCAGTAAACGTGACCAGGATTGTGTCGAAGTTAATTTTAAGCTATTACCATGACAACTGTCTTTCTCACACAAATTAATGAATAACCTTACCAAATAAATTTGTGAAACATTACTGTGATTTGGGTTGAGAAGTTTAATGCCAGTGCATTTTATAATTTATAACAGAGCCTAAAAAGGTGGTAAAATTTCTTCATGCCTACCATTCATCTCTGCTTTTGAATGCTTAAATTTAGTTATTGAGATTGATTAAAAGCTCATATTTATTGTTGAAAATATATCTCAAATGTAAAGTAGCTACTTTATCATATTTATAATTATTTAAATCATCTTTGAATGGAAGTAGTTGACGTGTATATTTGTATGTATTATATAGCAATTGATGTGTATAATATATAGAGATATAGATATAGATCCTCCAGACTGTTTAGACAGAAATCTCCAGAAATTTAGAACAAAATCAAATCAGGAGTTTCATGCAAAGTCTGCCTCAAGACAACACTTCACTCTGCTTATACACACTGCTATGAGTCATTGTAAACATTGCTGTCTACAAACATTTATTGACTCCATGTGTGTGCCAACCATTGTGCTAAAATACTAAGAACGTGGTGATGAAAGATATTCCAGACCTCAAAGAACTACAAAGCTCCAGTCCAGTGGGGAACGTGGCCAAGCAAATCAATTACATTTTAATGCCATTATAAAGGAATATGCCAGATGCTGTGGGAGTATAGAGAAAGAGCACATAACCTGACCTGAAGGAGGTCAGGGAGGGCCTTCCACAGAGGCTAGCACCTCAGTTCTCTTGATGGCTCAGATGAAGCAAAGGAGTGTGAGAAGATGAAAAGGGTTTTGTTGTTGTTTGATGGTTCTAAGGTAACAGCAACTGCATGAACCTGCTATAACAAGACAACATGCTAATACAAGTTCAATTTGGCTAGAGCAAGATTTAGTGATTTTTCACTGATCAAAACAACTTGCTTATTTAAATGTTTAATAATATCAATATGTCCTGCTGCATCCTTTATTTGTACATGAAAAATTATCTTCATGTAGAATATATAAAATGTTTTAAAATTCACTAGCAAGTCCATCAATTGATGTTACTATTTCTATGTATTTCTTTCCATTGTTATTTCAATGTAGCTACATCAGGTTTTTACTAAACTGGAGTCATTGATTGTATGTAGTTTTATGAACTGGGTAATTATTTTTGGTGTAACTTTGAATTTTGAATATTCAAACTAAAAAAGAATTTTAGTCACATTATACATAGTAATAATTTACTAAGCCACTATGACAGCATGATTCATGGTTAACAATTATTTGTTTTAAATCCCGAAATTTAAAACTGTGATTTTCAAAATGAGAAGCCTATAAAAGTGCAGCTTTTCTCGACAGTTGGGATGTTTGAACACTTCTCATCAAGTGACTGTCCATGGGTTCTATTAATAAGGTAATATATAGCTAGAGTAAAAATGAAGTTATGGAATATCAAAATCACCTTTACTCCTTGACTTACTCATATACATTTTTCATTATGTTACAAAGTAAGACTGAACAATGTTGAATTTCCTTTAGAATTCAGAATATTTCTGTACATTTTATACTTCACCATAATCTAAACCGTGACAAGTTATTTGAAGTTAGTTTTCTCTAAAGACCAAAAGAAGAATCTTGAATAAAATCCTAAACCCCAAGGTTAATCACCTTGATAAATCAGTAACCAATAGTATTCTTAACTAAGTACAACCTTCCTCCTGTAGATTCAAAGATGGTATCACCAATGCTTGGTGTCAAAATGCAGTCAAAACCAGACCTTGTGGTAACCAAAAACACCATGAACTATGTGCCTCTGTTGGCTGCAGACACAAACCATTTTATGTACTTTGAAGAGGTTCTTAAGCAGGTTGCAAGACTCTAGGATTCTGAATTAATACAGATACAGAATATTATATAAAACGTGTATAATCTTACATGATATAAGATTTCATAAAACATATATACATATATATAATCTTTTTTTTTTTTTTTGCTGTACTGGGGATTGAACCCAGGGGCATTCTACCTCCAAGCTATACCTCCAGCCCTATTTTTTTTCTGAAACAGGGTCTCACTAAGTTGCAGAGGGCCTCACTAAGTAGTTGAGGCTGGCTGCGAACCTGTGATCCTCCGGTCTCAACCTCCCAGGTACTGGAATTACAAGCATGTACCACTACGCCTGGCTACAATAATTTTTGAGGTCATACTCCTGAAAGCAATCAAATTTAGCATCTGTCGGAGACAAACTTCAAAGATTCCAGGCTTAGAACAACACAGGGTATATTTTGTCCATCTGAAATACAATACAAATCCTATTTTATCTTGCCACTCTGCCATCAGAAACACATGCCCCCAAAGTCACAGAGGAAGCGAGTGGCGGGGGAGACACACCAGTGCACACCCATGTCAGCTGGGAGTGACATGCCACTTCACACCAGGATGGAAGAGTAGACAGTGGGGAGCAGCACAGGGAAACCCTGGGGAGCATTTGATTCTGCCCTGCATCTTAACTAAAAGGTATGCACGCAATTTAAAAATCTGTAATACATGGAAGACTTAACAGAGGTCAGATCTCCACCATCAAATGTTCACTGAATCCTCAAGCTTGCCTTAGACATTGTTGGGGAACAAGAAATTTAAGACATAATTGCTACCCACAAAAACTCTCAAAGTTAAAATATAGTTAAAGAGTCCATGCAAAATGCATGAAGAATTAAAGGACTATTTTTGCAGCCTAGAAATTGAAATCTTCAATATTAAAGGTGGTCCATGAATAATTAGAGTGGGCTTCATGAGGAAGGGGGAGTGTGAGTTTGTCTCTATAGGACAGAATGGTGGGATTCATAAAGGAGCAGATAAGAAGAAAACACATTAGAGACAAGATGAGGGGTTTCAGGGCAAGCAAAGGTGAGAATAATTTTGGCAGCTTCAGAGAAATATAGAAAGTACATTTTGAGAAATTAGGAATAAGATTTAAAAGAATAGAGAATCTTATGAACCATCCTGAGGAACTTAGAATTGATACAGCAGAAAACTGAGAACCTTTTAAAGTCCTTGAGCAAAAAGCTAAGATCTATTTGTTTAAGAATTATACTTCACCTATTTCCCAAGAATGTGAATTAGTGTAAACAGTAAAATACAACATAAAATTGGCCATCAGTCAATAAAACTGAGCATAGTCTGCTTGGTGAATTTAATGACACAGACAGAAGAGATGGGCTACATACTACTGGAAACAACAGCCTGGCAGTGATGACTTGACTGTGCCATGAGTTCTGCTCTTCATTTTCTTACTTAAAATTAAAAGGAAATATTATAGGTTAAATAATCTTAGTGGTTGGGCCAAAAGAAAATAACCGTCACTATATGGGTTGTTAAAGGAGCAGTGTTTGAGGAAGATTCAACTGGTTTGGTCTACAAGGTAAGTTGGAGGGACAGCAGGAGAAGCCAGACAGAACAAAGCCACTGTAAGGACCCCTGCATGATTCTTGGCAACAAACACACAAGCCACCAAAGTAATAGGGTGGTAGTGATCCAACTGTGATAGAAACTGCCCTTTGTGAGTCTGTCATTGGAGTCCCTAGCATTCTGAGAAGTGTTACAAAACAGGTATTCTAGAGTCTCCATAGAGAAATAAATACATATATAATAGTATTCAAATAAATAAATGTAAATAAAATAAATGATATAAAAATATAAATATGTACATATAAATGATATAAACAAAATATAAATATTTATATTTTTTATCTGAAACTGAACCCTAGAGACATTTACTGAGCATGCTGACACTCCCACAAATGTGGAGTCCCTTTTCTTTTTTTTTTTTTTTTTTTTTTTTTTTT
>PVJS01064038.1:0-10334 GCA_004027185.1 Glis glis | reverse complement strand
AAAAAAAAAAAAAAAAAGCATGGGAGAAAGACAATGAAAGGGTCTGGAGTACTAATTATCAATTCAAGTCAAAGTGTGACAGTTCAAAGGCCTCTTTGGCAGCATATTAAGAGATTCTTATCTCAGGCAGCCTCACAGGGAGGAAAAAAACTGAGGGTTAGGCTCAGGATTAAATTACAAAGGCAGAACTCCTGAGAATGCTGATTTGTGGTACCAAAAATATTTGCTATGAAAAGTCAAGACCCTGGTTGGGAAAGAGCAGATCCTAAAATATAAAGTGAGAATATTAAGTTTTATGCAGTCAAATCATTAAGATCCCATATCCTTCTGAACCTCTGAACTTGCAAAAGTTCTTTAGCTTGGAGATAACGAAGTAGTGTGTAACTTGCAAGTTAATATGTGCTAACTAGAATATATCCTACCTACCTTTTTAGCTTCAGACAAGTAACTAGGGTAAAGTCATAGTATAACCTGGCCAGAGAAGTGTTGGGCCTGCTAAACGAGAAAGATACTATTGGACCTAGCCAACATATACCATCAGGAGCTGGAAGAGTGTATAGGAGTAATAACATACACATTGGGCATCACTCAATATCTATCAACAGATGAGTGCATAAGTAAATTGTGGTATATCCAGTGAGTGGAATATGGTACTTCATTAAATAGAAGTTAATTACCAACATATGCTACAAAATAGATAACTCAAAATCATTTACTGAGCCAGTCATGGTGGCACATGCTTGTAATCCCGGTACTTGGGAGGCTGAGACAGGAGAATCGCAGGTTCACAGCCAACCGCAGCTACTCAGTGAGGCCCTCCGCAACTTAGTGAGACCCTGTTTCAGAATAAGAATAAAATGGGGCTGAGGGTATAGCTCAGAGGTAGAATGCCCCTGGGTTCCATCCCAGTACCCCCCAAATATATAATAATTTGCTGAACAAAAGAAACCAGACCATAAATAAAGGTATATAGAGTGTGATTTAATTTATACATATAATTTCTAGAAATTGTAAATCATTCTGTAAGGACAGAAAGATAATAGCTGATTGTCTGAGGATGGGAGGTGTGAGAGAGAGAGAGAGGAATTACCAAGGGCCACGTGAGATTTTTTGAGTGATAAATATTTCAGTTATCATAATGATCTTACACGTGTACATATATGCCAAACTTACATGAAATTGTACACTTTAAGTGTACTCATTTTGTATATCAATCATACATCAATAAAGCAACCGAAACAAACACACAAATCCAAAAAAACCCAGTACCTCTAAATTTGACAGGTTTGGGGTCCAGAGAATTTCTTTCTGAATGAGTCACCATGTCCTCATCATAGTAGATGTTACACAGATAAAAAAAATAAAACAAAACACAGGTACAACTCAAATGTCACTTTAATAGGAATCCCCTGCCCACACACAAAGGAAATCCTTCCCATCATCACCTTCCTCCTGAGCATGGGGACTCTGGGTCCCTGCCTCTCTCTCTCCCAAGTCTGAGAACTCTTGGAAAGTAAGAACCACTTTAGACTCATCGTGGTAGCTCTTGACCACAAGGAAAATCAGGTCCGCAGGACTCCTTTTCATGTATGGTTTCCTCATCTCCACTGAGATGCAGTTTTGGTCTTCCTGATAGCGCAAGTGAAAAAGCCAGCTAGTGTTCTTTCTCTGTTCTCTGTTTTTTCTCTGTTCTCCAGACTAGAAAGCTGGAAGGGCTCCTGTTAATAAAACCAGTGTTACTTGTACACCCCCTGTGTCATGATGTGCTGGATAACAACTCCTCTTGGTGGTGAAGGACATTATAGACCTGATTTTTGCTTTATCAGGAAGATGGACAAATTAGCTTAGTGTTCCCAAGTCAAGTGGGCATGTCCTGGTTTTTTTCCTGTTGAGTTTTAACCTCTCTGTTCTCATCATCCACATTGCTCACTCATCCCAGCTACAAAAATCTTTTCTATTTCTCAAACTAGTTGAATACTCCCACTCCAAAGCCCTCAAAAGTTTTGCTTCTTCTGTTTGATGGAGTCTATATTGGCTAAAATACCTTCCCCTACACATGCGTGCGCACGTGCGTGCACACACACACACACACACACACACACACACACAGGAATGTTTAATTAAATTCCCAAGTAACTAATGAAAAGTTGAGAATATAAAGTTGACAGTGAATAGGGCCCAGACAAGACACAGCTACTGTCTGTCTCAGCATAGCTTCTCTTGCCTTCCAAGGCTCTTACTGGGGACACTTAGAAGCCAGTGAAATTGTCTATACAGTGTATACTCTAACTTGATAGGAAAGGCTTGTTTCTCTCAGACTGTCCCTTTATATCAGATCCTATATCATTATTCTGGAAGAAGCCCAGCATTTAAGACAATACGAACACTAGTCTCTCCTGGCAATTGAACCAGACTCAACATATCAAAGCCAGGCTGGGCATGGTGGCGCACGCTTGTAATCCCAGTACTTTGGGAGGCAGAGACCGGAGGATCTGGGTTCACGGCCAGCCTCAGCTCTGTCTCTGTCTCTGTCTCTGTCTGTCTCTCTCTCTCTCTCTCCCTGTCTCTCTCTCTCTCTCTCTCTCTCTCTCTCTCTCTCTACTTAGTGAGGCCCTCCGCAACTTTGTGAGACCCGGTTTCAAAATAAAGTATAAAAAAATAGGGCTGGGGGTGTAGCGTGGAGGTAGAACGCCCCTGGGTTCAATCCCCAGTACCAAAAAAAATATATGTATATCAAAGCCTAGGCATTTTTGAATAATATCAGACCAGGGTATATGGCCTTCTGGAACTTCTTTCCTTATCCTATCAAGTATTTCTTTAGTCAAGAATAAGGGGTTTTGTAAAAAGAGCAATGGGAGTGTCATCTATTGGGAGTACCCCTTATCCTTTGCTCCTTTTAGGGTCACTCTCTGGGATTCATTTCATCTAGTTGTCTCTTTCTATGTGTATGTGTGTGTACATATGTGTATACCTAGTATTTTGACCTCAGATGTAGAGATGACTGTAGACTGTATGTATGGAGATGAAAAAGGAGGGGAAGGAACTTAATACTCAATGCCAATTCTATGATATGTATGTCAAAGTATGTCATGATTTGTCAATGTTCAACTCATATTTCTAATGAATCAGTCTTAAAATTTAAATGTTATATGAATAAACTCTGTTAAACATCCATATTTTATGCAAGTGTGGCTCTGGAATCAGCTTGGGTTTTTATGACAATGCTACTTACTAGGTGATATCTTGATACCTACTCTGGAAAATGGAACCACTCTTGTATGTATTAAGATATAGTGTATGAAGAAGACAATAGAGTGCTTGGAATGTGGAGATGATTTGCTGTATAATGACTTCTACATTGCTATAAAATACATTTTCCAGCACTGTCAGTCGCTGTTGAAACTTACAATGCCATCTACTTTAATATAGATATATTATACATTCAACACATACATATACATAGGCACAACCCATATTGATACAAAGAGTTGAAGTTCATTTATAATAGTGTTAGCAGAAGAAAGTTTGAACTGAATTTTGGTTCTGTTTCTTAACAGTAATAAAGTTACTTAACATCTCTGTCCCTTAGTTTTTTTCATTTGTAAAATAAAGCCAATTTTAGTACCTCCAATAGAGCTTATATAAATATTAAACAATGTCTGGCACTTGGTAAAATTACTGAAGTGTGGGTGCAATTACTATCACTTTATTATATGGTGATGTAGTGAATAAATAAAATCAAATGAAAATCAAATGGCAGCAATGGTAAAGATTAAAGATGTCAGCAAATGCATGCACCTCCTTCCCTTTAACCTAATTTCTACAACAGATGCTCCCCTCTTAATCTCAACAGGGAACAGATTTCACAGCCCAGGAGCATAATTACAGAAAACACTGGCTCCTGTGGTCACAAAGTTATACTTGGGGCACACTGAGTAACTGCCAATTCAGACCTCGATGGGTGACTAAGGCATATGGTGATAAAGGATCAGTCAAGAGTAGACTGTAATGTTCAATAACTGCCAGCAGCTTTGTGAAATTAAAAATAGAGGTCACCATGCTGCTCCATCCATTAGAAGCAACAAAATGCAATGCATAACCTGATAAATATGTCTCAATTCTTCTTACCTCTTTCCCTTTTTTTTTTTTCCTTCTGTGAGACTAAGTTGAGTGTGTGTTGAATACCTATCATGGGCCAGGTGCTGTGGATAACAACCCCACTCTCAGGTTGTCTCTAGTTCTCTTGTAGGCGGAATGATGCCAGGACCTGAGTCTACTGCACAAGAGTTGTCTGTTCTTGATAACATGGCAGCTGTTTGTTCTCTCTGTGTCTTCGATCTCTCATTCTTGTGGCTTCCCACCTATAGGAAGTTCTATCCTCTCAACATCTTCCGCCATATGGTGAGATGGGACAGGACGTTCCCTTCTATCCATCACCTTGGCTCTCTTCTGTTAAGGGCTCTGGTAGGAACTATCAACTAAAGTGGGATTTGGGAATCATCCATATGCTGATGCTCCATTTTCTTCTTATCTCCAGGCACCAGAATTGTCTGTCTGTGAAAATAAACCCACAGAGGTCGAAAGGTTAATTCTTAGGCTAGAGGAACTGACATTCTTTGTTAATTTCAACTAGGGCACTCATTTCTGCTTGAAAATTTATGCATTTTATGAAGTTTCTTTTGCTTTTCATCTCTTTTTTTTTTTGAGCAGTCAGTTATAGATCATCACTCTATCTCTAGTGTGAGACAGGGACAGTTAAGAAGAAGAGACAAAAAGCTGATGGAGTAGGAGAAAATAGCCAACTCTGCACTGTAATCCATTCCTGGTTAGTTTAAAGAGTGGACATCTTTAAGTACACTCTACTCCATTGCTATGCAAGCCTAGAATAGCCCAGAGTAGCTTTGTGGTAAATGGCATCCTCTCAGGCTGCCTCCCTGGGAAGAAAACCGAGCTATTCTTTTTTTTTTTTTTTTTTTTTTTTTGCGGTACGGGCGATTGAATGCAGGGGCGTTCTACCTCCGCGCTACGCCCCCGGCCCTATTTTTTATACTTTATTTTGAAACCGGGTCTCACGAAGTTGTGGAGGGCCTCACTAAGGAGAGAGAGAGAGAGAGAGACAGAGAGACAGAGAGACAGAGAGACAGGGAGAGAGAGAGAGCAAGAGAGCTGAGGCTGGCGGCGAACCCAGATCCTCCAGTCTCCGCCTCCCAAAGTACTGGGATTACAAGCATGCGCCACCACGCCCGGCTTCGAGCTATTCTTATTGCAGTTACTTTAAGTTAACCTTGGGACTAGACCTGGACAATAGAAGAATGGTGTGGGGAGATCCTGAGAATAAAGAGTGCAGTTCACAGAGCACTCAAACTTTCAACTCTGTTGCTCCAACTGGGGATTTTAGACCCTGGTTCTGCTCTTCTGATACCTGCTTATGCTGAACTCCAGCTTTTGTGGCATGTGGAACTACATTTTTTAAATGTAACTTAAATTAGATGGGTTCTTCCATGGAGTTTTGTGGACTTGCATGTGAATATTTTACTAAGTGCAGACAAGTGCCAGAGTTGAAATGATTGAGGGAAGTAAACATGGGTCAGATGTGGTAATGTTGTTAAAATTCTATCTTTCCCTGTAGATAATACATATATAGATATAGATATGTGTGTGCACGCATGTGCATATACATTTAATATATAAAGAAGTATTTGAATATTTTCTTTTATACTTTCATCATATCATCTCTGAGCTCACTGGGACATTTTGAAAAAGGTATGTTGTGTGCATGTATGTGTGTGTGCACTCTTCATAAATAAACAGCACACACACACATACACACACACACACACACACACACACACACTTTAAAAAATATCCCATCACTATAAATTGAGCTCAACGATGAAGTGATGAAAGAGGCTATTCAAATATTTCTTTGGGGATGGACATAAACAAGATTCTTGGGTGCCCAGATTCAGCTCTATATTCAAAAACCATTTCTGCTTTTCAATCTTCTTGTAAGAACAGTCAGTAATGTACATTAGAATATACAAAAGAGTAAGGAGAGTTCCATTAAAATCTTTTTTGAGATCTTGTCCCCAACCAGGTTGGAGAGCAAGGAAGCCAGTAGACTCAGAAACGGTGTCCTTAAACAACATTGCAGCTGGGGAAGCAATTTATTATGCTCCCCTCTAGGCGATGATGTTCACCTTGAGCAATACAAGACGGACGGTCCTGAAGGAGAGCAGCCTTGCTCCCCACAGCGTCTCTCCAGACTGTGCCTTGCTTTCAAAGTGCTCAGCATAGGTAATGGACAGGCAATAGTCTTCTGGTGGTTAAAAAAAACAATTCTTTTTGCATAAAACCGGAGAACAAAGCCAAGGGCGGTGAGTCCATCTCTGGATAATGTGCATTAGCTCATTTTTGGTAATCAGCATTCATGTATGGAGTGCCTTCTATGAGGTCCCCCTGAGTAGACAATAATAAAGACGCAGAAAGGGGAGATATTTTCAATTAAAAGATTGACTTAACCCAAACAATTTTGGGAAAGTGAGGCACATAGCCCATAAGTGAAACAGCCGATGCTTGTGAATCTCCTTATAAAGTTAAAAGTGAGATTTTAAAATACAAATTATAGAAAAATGGTGTGGAAATCTCAAGGAAAGAATTAAATGGCATTTTTAGAGTAATACAGTAGTATTCTGGTGGATTGACATGGTTATCACACTAAGTATATCTGTAAATATTTTGCTTTATTTTTTGTTTATGCCATTTTATTTATTTATTTTTAGGAAGCATCTCACTTTTATTATAAAATTCATATCAATTTATTAAGAATCATCTCAGGGTAAAGGGGAGTGAATTTCCTGGGAAAAATAGTTTCTGGTTTCTCCCAGGCGGGGGTCTCTCGACTGGAATCTGTGTGGAGAAGCCGGCGGCTGTTGGCAGGTGGAGCGCGTCGTCCTATAGCTGAGTCCACTCTGGCCAAAGTCAGGATCCAGGGAGTTGGTTTCATCCACCTCATCTTTCTGGTCTCTCTGGAGCAATTCTGTTGCTCAATAGTCTGGGGCGCCTCTGCCCCCCTCTCTCAGAAGTGACTCTGTTGGGTCCAGGGGCCAGCACACAGCAGCAACAGGTGCAGATGATGCGGGTAACAATCCTCCTGGTGACCTGCCTCCAGCCCTTCCTGTCGTCCCAGGTCCTGGAGGCGGGCTCACAATGGGGTTGCCGAGTGCTGACCTGGGGGTCTCAGGGCCATGCTGGGGGGCTGCTCTGGGAGTGAGGGTCCTCTTCAGCAGGCAGCTCAGGGGAATGGCAGGCAGGCTGTCTCTTCTGCCCTGTGCCTCTACTGTGTCCTCCTTAGAGCACAGGAACTGGAAAGCATGAAGGTTGGGCTCTCTGGCTCTTCTCTTGGGTGACAGAGGGAAGGTTAAAGGACCTGCTGGGATGGAGGTAGTGTGACACACTGAACCTCGGGCCCAGTCTGGAAGGTGCCCCCTACCCCGTGGTTCACATGGCATTGGATCAGCAGGTAAGTAGCCATTGAATTGTCAAACATCCTGTTCAACACTGACAGCCAGGTCTGGCGTGGGTCATAATCCAGGTAACACATGATACTCAGGATTGTAGGGTTCATGTGTTTGGGGAGCAGCTCCCTAGAAGGAGGTGAATGCTCCTTACCCTGTCTCAGCCACCAGTGATCCAGGATTTCATCCTTGTGGCCCTCATAGCCAGGTTAGCAATCAATAAGTGGCTGAGGACAAATCACGCCTGTATGGTGATGTGAGGGGCACCAAGTACTTTCCCTGCAGCACCTTCTCCTGCAGCTGCTCTGGGTTGGTGCTAGTGAACAGGACGCAGCCTACGAGCATAAAGTAGAGGATGACCCCAAGGCTCCAGAGGTCTACCTTAGGGTAGACCATATCCTTGGCCCTGGTAGACCTCAGGTAATACCACAGACAGTGGTCAGCTTGTGCCCGGCCTTGAAGTGGCAGCTCAGCCCAAAGCCAATGACTTTGACGTTCCCTTCCGTGTCCAGGAGGATGTTATGTGGCTTCAGGTCCCTGTGCAGGATGCCTTTCTTGTGGAAGTAGTACACTGCACTCACAACCTGCTGGAACACCCTCTGGGCCTCCTCCTCCTCCTCCAAGCTACAGGACTCCCTGATGTGGTGCAGCAGCCCCCCACCCCTGCTCACATGCTCCATCACCAGGTAGAAACTCTAGAAACTTTTTTGCTTTGGTGAGTTATGGAGGCTGATATTTACTTGTTTAGAAATTAAAATTTGTAGGATGCTTCCATGGTTTTTTGATTTCAAGTCAAAAAAGTCTAATAACTTTTGGCTTTTAAAGACATCATATCTACAATCAAGACATTCAATTTCTTTATCTTTCAACTTGAAATGATCAGTGTCAAAAGAATGGTAGCATATCACTCACATCATGATAACAAAATACTGTTCCCTAAGACACCAGAGGGCACATTATTAACATCTATGGGGCTGAGTAAAAGAGAGCTTTCATCCTAATTGCCCCATAAAGTCCTTATCACATTTCTTTCATTTAATTATTTTAAAAATTTTATTGGTGCATTGTAATTATACATCATAGTGAAGTTCAAAGTGATACACATAGCACTTGGTGTATAGGCGGGCATTTGGTAGGGAGATGCCGCCTTACCAAATGTGTGCATGTCACCTAACCAAGTACTAACCAAGCCTGACCCTGCTTAGCTTCTGAGATCAGGTGCATTTAGGGTGGTATGGCTTTAGCCAAATTATGGAACCAGCCTAGCTGTCCATCAACAGATGAATGGATTATGAAATTATGGGATATACACCCAATGGGATTCTACTCAACCATAAAGAAGAACAAAATTATGTCATTTGCAAGAAAATGGATGGAAACTAGAGACTATTATTCTAAGTGAGATCAGCCAGTCACAAAAAATGAAAGGTCATATATTTTCCTTCATATGTGGAAGCTGGAAGGAAATTGGGATACAAAAGGGACTCTAGACAAAGGAAGAGAAACCTCAGTGGAGTACTGGAGGGGGTCTAGGGGAGGTAAGTGGGTGGGAGAAGGGAGACTTGATGAAGGAAACACTTCAATTGATACTATAGACATATACAAATTATCAATGCCAATATCAATATAGTATACAGGGAAGGGGAGGGAGCTCACCAAGTGCTGTCTGTGCATGTACGCTTTCATCATTTTAAATTTCATTATGATATATGACTACAATGTGCCAATAACATTTAAATAGTTTTTTTAAAGTTTAAAAGTTTAAAAGGTATAGTATATAAATGGTATTAATTTACCACATCCAGGCAAAATTATCGAGAAAAGAACCACCTTTAAGGAGAAGAGAAAAAAAAAGAGAGTGCATGTCAGATTCTTACTGGCCTTGCTCCTCAAAGTTTGAGCCCAGAGCCTCCAAAGGCCTTGGCATCACATGATTCACTTCCTGAATCAGAACCTGCATCATAATGAGATCACCAGGTGAATCATGAGCCCAGTAAAGATTAAGAGGCACCACCCTGGAGTTTTTGTAAAGATATGTTCCCCACATGGACACAATTCATTGCATATCCAATAACTATTATGGACAGGAGTAGGTCTCAGCCCTCATACATGTTGACGTAGAGAAAAAGTCCAAAGAGCATTTAGAATTCTAACAAGATGGCAGACCAAGCTGACAAAGAAAATAGAATTGTTCAATAAAGCATAAAATATCAACAGCATTTCACTAAAGCATAGCTAAATTTTCAATAAAGAAAAAGAAGTCTCTGGATGCTAAGAACAAGGTGAAAGTGAAAACAACAATTGCATGCGCACATGGACTCTGACTGTTCTGGGGTGAGAGACTGAGTAGGAGTTATCTGCCAAGAGAGAGTAAGCTGGGCTTCCCTTCACCTCACTTGGGAGATAGAGGGAAAGCACTAGCTCCTTTCAAGCTTGGCATTTGGTTGTGAAATCCCCTCAAGAAGTTAGCACCTATGGAAGGCTTTGTCCTCAGAGAAAAGATCGTTTCCATTTCTCCACAACATGAAGCACTGAGCCCTTTCAAACTAGGTTTTTGATGGCAGAATCCCCTCCTAAAATTGGGACTCATGAGTTGCTTTATCCTTAAATTAGACACGATCCACTTAGTGGAACAGGGAGAAGACAGAGACTTCCCTCTAAAGAGCTGGGGAAGGTATATGCAAATCTCAGTAGGAGATCAGAAATCAAAACTGGGTTTGAGCCGGGCGCAGTGGCGCACGCTTGTAATCCCAGTACTTTGGGAGGCGGAGACCGGAGGATCCGGGTTCGCAGCCAGCCTCAGCTCTCTCTCTCTCT
>PVJS01064037.1:0-10334 GCA_004027185.1 Glis glis | reverse complement strand
AGGATCTGGGTTCGTGGCCAGCCTCAGCACTCTCTCTCTCTCTCTCTCTCCCCTTGTCTCTCCGTCTCTCTCTCTCTCTCTCTCTCTCTCTCTCTCTCTCTCTACTTAGTGAGGCCCTCTGCAACTTCGTGAGACCCGGTTTCAAAATAAAGTATAAAAAATCGGGCCGGGGGTGTAGCACGGAGGTAGAACACCCCTGCGTTCAATCCCCGGTACTGCAAAAAGAAAAAAAAAAGAATAAAGAATAGGGCTGGGGTTTAGGTAGAACGCCCCTGGGTTCAATCCCTGGTACTGCAAAAAAAAAAAAAAAAAGTTTGTAGGCTGCTGGAGTAGGGCCTTGCTCAGGATGGCCCCGCCCGGTGACCGTGCAGTGTCTGGGACGTGTGTGGCTGTCGGGCCTGGCGAGCTCCTGGTCTGGAGCAGGTGGGGGCGAGGCACTGCTGAGCACCCTGCAGCGCCCAGGTCGGCCCAGCGGGGAAGGACCCGGGGTGTGCTCAGAGCCCGGGGGAGCGGTCACTATTTTGTGCTTTTGGGGAGCACCCTGAGCCTGCCGCGCCCCTCCTCCGGCCATCCTTGTCCCTTCTCCCCCACGCCCGCCTGTCGCTCAGCTCACGCCGCCTCCCACCCCAGGTACAACCTGCTGTTCTTCGCGTCTGGAGGGGGCAAGTTTAACTACCAGGGCACCAAGCGCTGGCTGGAGGACAACCTGGACCACACAGGTGAGGCCCGCGCGGGCGGGAGCACGGGGCGCCGCGAGCCGCCACCCACCGCCCGCCCTCGTGCCCGCAGACTCCAGCCTGCTCCAGGACAACGTGGCCTTCGTGCTGTGCCTGGACACCGTGGGCCGTGGCAGCAGCCTGCACCTGCACGTGTCCAAGCCGCCGCGGGAGGGGACCCTGCAGCACGCCTTCCTGCGGGAGCTGGAGACGGTGGGTGCCGGCGGGTGGCCCGGCCTGGTGGCCTGCGTCCACGGAGCCGGGCTGCCCGCCTGACCTCTCCTGACCCCGCGGGCACAGGTGGCCGCCCACCAGTTCCCCGAGGTGCGGTTCTCCATGGTGCACAAGAAGATCAACCTGGCGGATGACGTGCTGGCCTGGGAGCACGAGCGCTTCGCCATCCGCAGGCTGCCCGCCTTCACCCTGTCCCACCTGGAGAGCCACCGCGACGGCCAGCGCAGCAGCATCATGGATGTGCGGTGAGTTCCGCCAGGCCCTGCCTGCCTCCTAGAGCCTTCCCTGAGGGGAGGCGCGCCGCCTTCTAGAGCCTTCCCTGGGGGAGGCGGGCTGCTTTCTAGAGCCTTCCCTTGGGAGAGGTGGGCCACATTCTAGAGTCTTCCCTGAGGGGAGGCGGCCGCCTTCTAGAGCCTTCCCTGGGGGAGGCGGGCCGCCTTCTAGAGCCTTCCCTGGGGGGAGATACCCATCTTATAGAATTTTTCCTGAGGGGGAGGCGGGCCACTCCAGGGTCTGGGAGGGTGAACTGCAGCAGCTTTCCTGTGGAGTGGAATACACGCCGGGGCCTCAGAGCAGGGGGTGGGGAGGGAGCCGCAGGCACCCCGCTGAGGCCGAGCGGGTGTCCCCACTGCAGTGAGGCCGGGCAGGTGTTCCCCCAGGGTGAGGTGTCCCACCGGGTGAGGCCGGCGGGTGTCCTCCCCCTGGGGTGAGGCCGGCGGGTGTCCCTGTGTGCTGAGGCCGGCGGGTGTCCCTCACGTGCATTAGCAGCTGAGCTGCGAGCAAACCTGGTCTCAGGAGGGAGCGGGACTGTGGCCCAGGCAGTGCCCCGCCACCCTGCCTGTCGCTCCCCTCGCAGCCCCAGACCCCTGGGCCACGTGGACCCGGGGTGGCCTCTTTCTGGGGCGTCCTGGGCCCTGGCGTGGAGCGGTCTCTGACCTCCTCCCCTGCGGCAGGAGCTCCCTCTGTCCTGAGCCGCGCCGCCCTGGGCAGTGGCCGTGGTTGAGCTGCACTCGCCCGGGCCCCGGCAGACCGCCCGCTGTGCTGTGCCTGCACGGTCAGCACCCTGCCGCTTGGCCAGGTGGGACCTGCCGCTTGAGCAGAGTGGCCGCCGGCTGTTGGGGTGCTCGGGTTCCTGGGGCGGCTGACCCCTCCTGGGTCTTACTCTGCCTCGCTGGGTTCTGGAGGACGGCCGGGGCTCTGCTGCCTTTCCCTGGGGCTGAACGACTTAGCAGAGCAGCCGGAGTCCCAGGAAGCAGCGCAGCCCGGCGCTCAGCTCCCACGCGGGCCGCCCACCGCCACTGCTCACGGGAGAGTGAGGCTCAGAGATCAGTGATGTCTCTGCGGGTCCCCAGATGCACAAGTGACCATGCGGTTCCAGGCACCTGTGGCCCCGTCCAGGACAGGGCCACACCGGCCGCTCGGATGGCCCCGTGGCTTCCAAGCCAGCCCCGCTTCCCCGCCCTGCGGCCTGGCCACTGACACAGGGACCGGGTCATGTGCCCTGTCGCAGTAGAATCTCTAGCTCATTAGTGACTGTGCAGACGGCCCTGTAACAAGGAAGCCTGGGACAGGCGCGCCCAGCCCGGTCTCCATAGCCTGGGACCGCCCTGCGCCGACCCTGGCGTCCCCGCGTCAGAGGGCAGTGACGGGCCACCTGGCTCCGAAGGCCCAGGAGCACAGCCCTCAGGCAGCCGGCCAGGCGCTGGGGATCAGAGTACCAGACCCAGGCCCCAAACCACAGGAACCCTCCCTGGGTTCTAGAGGTGCGCGGTCCAGGTGTGCGCAGGGCCGCGCCCCTCCACGCCTTGGGGAGCCCCTTCCTGCCTCGCCAGTGTCCCTTGGCTTGTGCCACGTCACCCTGTCCCTGCCTCCATTGTCAGGGGCTGGCCCCTCTGCGTCTTGTCATAAGGACACAGTCACTGGATTTAGGGTTCACCCTCCAGTGTGACCTCATCCGACCTAATTCCACCCACAAAAGTCCATCCCGAGCTTCCAACTTGATCTGAGTTTTGGGGACTCCGTTTACCCCACTGTGGAGGTGTTAGGACAAGTCTGCCCTTAACTACCCAGAGGCGGGTGCCATGGTCACCCCCACTTTCCAGATGGGAAGGCCGAGGCCAGAGCTGGGGGGGCACTGAGCCTGCACGGGGCCGGCCGGGGCTGGGAGCGCATCTGTACCTGGCGGAGTCCCGGCCACCGCACAGGACGTCTCCACCCCATCGGGGTGGCTGGCCCCTCACGCTTTGGGGGTCATAAGCCCTATTTCCATCTCCCCAAAGGTCCCGGGTGGATTCGAAGACCCTGACACGCAACACGAGGATCATCGCGGAGGCGCTGACCCGGGTCATCTACAACCTGACAGAGAAGGTGAGCCCCACGCGCCCCGTACCCCGCACCCCACGCCGCCCGGGCCTGGACTCAGGGCCGCGTCCCTCCTCTCTCCGCAGGGGACGCCCCCGGACATGCCGGTGTTCACCGAGCAGATGGTAAGGGCCGGGCCGGGCCGGGCGGGGTGGGGCGGGTGGCAGCAGCGGGCCGAGTGACTGGCCGCCCCCAGCAGGTGCAGCAGGAGCAGCTGGACTCGGTGATGGACTGGCTCACCAACCAGCCGCGGGCCGCGCAGCTGCTGGGCAAGGACAGCACGTTCCTGAGCACGCTGGAGCACTTCCTGGGCCGCTACCTGAAGGACGTGCGGCAGCACCACGTCAAGGCCGACAAGCGGTAAGGCCCCGCACCCCGCCGGCCCCCAAGGAGCGAGCAGACAGGACCACGATAAAACACTAAGAGAGCATGGGGTCCCCGTTAGATCTGAACTTCAAACAGTGGTGCATGCCTGTCATCCCAGTACTTGGGAGGCCGAGACAGGAGGATCGCAGATTTAAGGCCAGGCTCAGCAATTTAGTGTTTCAAGATAACAAACGGGTTGGGGTAAACCTTGGAGGCAGAGTGTCCCTGGGTTCAGTCCCCAGTACCAAAAAAACGGAAATCCATTTTTAGCGTCAGTCTACCTCATGCCGTTCTTGGCATATACTCATGCTCAAGACAAGCGTGGTTTTGTATTTTGTGCTCCCAGCTCCACCCTGGTTGGGTCGAGGAAGCTGCTTCTCTACAGCAGGAGAGGTGCCGCGGGCAGAGGCCTCTCGACACCTCTGTGTCTCCCCAACCTCCCCAGCTCAGGCCCTTCCTCCTGACTCGGGGTGTTCACAACTCTCACGGGAGACAGAGGTCCTGAACAGAAGAAACTGAGGCTCAGGGTGGACCCACAGCGGGGGAGCCAGGCCTCTCAATCCTAGCCATGTCAGCCTCCCTCTGTAGATACATTTCTCTGTGTGTGTGTGTGTGTGTGTGTGTGTGTGTGTGTGTGTGTCTCTCTCTCAGGATTGAACCCAGGGGCATTCTACCTCCGAGCTCCACCCCCAGCCCTATTTCTTTATTCTTTTCTCGCTAAGTTGTGGAGGGCCTCACTAAGTAGCTGAGGCTGGCCACGAACCTGGATCCTCCTGTCTCAGTCTCCCAAGTACTGGGATTACAAGCGTGCGCCACCATGGCTGGCTTCCCCAGCCCTATCTTATTCTTTATTTTGAAACTGGGTCTCACTACGTTGCTGAGAGCCTCGCTAATTACCTGAGGCTAAACTCGAACCTGCGATCCTCCTGTCTCAGCCTCCTAAGTACTAGGATCACAGGCGCGCGCCACCACGCCCGGCCCCTATTTCATTTCTTTTTTTTTTTTTTGCGGTACCGGGGATTGAACGCAGGGGTGTTCTACCTCCGTGCTACACCCCCGGCCCTATTTTTTTTTTATACTTTATTTTGAAACCAGGTCTCACGAAGTTATGGAGGGCCTCACTAAGTAGAGAGAGAGAGAAAGAGCTGAGGCTGGCCGCGAACCCGGATCCTCCAGTCTCCGCCTCCCAAAGTACTGGGATTACAAGCGTGCGCCACCACGCCCGGCTTTTCATTTCTAATGCCAGGTGTGGTGGCTCACGCCTATAATCCCAATACTTGCGAGACTGAAACGCTCTGGAGGGTCGGAGGATCGGATCGCAGGTTTGAGACCAGCCCCAGCAACTTAGTGAGACCCTGTTTCAAAATGAAAAAAGGAGCCAGGCATGGTGGCGCACGCCTGTAATCCCAACACTTGGGAGGTTGATACAGGAGGATCGCAGGTTCAAGGACAGCCTCAGCAAGTAGTGAGCCTCTTACCAACCTAGCAAGGCCCTGTTTTGAAACAAAAAATAAAATAGGGCTGGGGGTGTAGCTCGGAGATAGAATGTCCCTGGGTTCAATCCCCAGTACCCCCACACACGCCCACACACACAAAGGTACATTTTAACACCCACAAAAGCAATGTGGAGTGGGGCTTCCGAATGCGCGGCGGCCTCCCCCAGAAGGGACGCTTGGGCTGGCAGGAGCTTCGTGCTCGCTGAGTGGCCGTGAGGACGGCGTGGCCCGGGCGGCCAGCATTGGGGACGAGCGCTGAGCAGGTGCTGTCTCCCCAGGGACCCCGAGTTCGTCTTCTACGACCAGCTGAAGCAGGTGATGAACGCGTACAGGTGAGCGGCGGGTCCTGGTGCCCGGGGTCCGGCGGAGGCCCGCGCTCCCTGGCCTCAGCCCTCTCGTCTTCCAGGGTCAAGCCGGCCATCTTCGACCTGCTCCTGGCCGTCTGCATCGGCGCCTACCTCGGGATGGCCTACACGGCAGTCCAGGTGAGCAGGCGGTGCGGGGCGGGGGGTCCGGCGGCCTCGGTGCGGTGCTGGTGACCGTCGCAGCCCTGCATCCCCAGGGGGTGGGGGGCAGCCTCGGTGCGGTGCTGGTGACCGTCGCAGCCCTGCATCCCCAGGGGGTGGGGGGGCAGCCTCGGGGCGGTGCTGGTGACCGTCGCAGCCCTGCATCCCCAGGAGGTGGGGGGGCAGCCTCGGGGCGGTGCTGGTGACCGTCGCCGCCCTGCGCCCCCAGCACTTCCACCTGCTCTACAAGACGGTCCAGAGGCTGCTGGTGAAGGCCAAGACGCAGTGACCGCGGGGACGCGGCGCCCAGCGGCTGCTGCGCCCTGGAGGACCGGGGCTTCTTCCTTTGGCGTGGACTAACGTGGAGGAGAGCTTGGGGGGTGGGCGGTGGCCCCCGGCTCCGGCGCGTGCGCAGTCACGGAGGGGGCGACGGGAGCCCCTCGTGTCCTCCGTGTCCCGTCCCGCGCCATGGACTCCGGCGCGGTTATTTATGTCCTTCGTCGCCCTCGGGCAGCGTCCTCTGCCCGGGCGCGGGCTCCAGCGGCATCCTGCGGAGCTCACCTCCGGGCCACCGCCGCCCGTCCCCACCACGGGCCGGAGGGCAGCCGGGTGGGCGCGGGTCTCGCCTCCTGTGCCCCAGCCCCTCCGCTGGCTGGGCTCAGCTGCCCCCGCCGGCCCTGCCCCTGCCCCCAGCCGGCTCCTAGGGTGCCCGGCCAGCGCCCCAGGCTTTCCCAGTTCCATCTGTCCACCCCGGCACCAAGGCCTCCTGTCACTCCCCACCCCGGGACTCCTGGGCCTCAGTTTCCTCATCCGTAAGGAGGGCGTGTCCTGGGGGAGCTGCCCCGTCCCACAGGGGCATCGAGGCGGGGGCTCGGAGCAGCTGGCGGCGTGGACTCCCCGGGCGTGTCCGGGGCCACCCTGCCGAGACCCGCAGGGGGGTCCAGCCCCTGGGCCCGTCGACGGGTCCTGGACCCACGGAGCAGGCGCCGTGGCCAGAGCCCCTCGTTGGGGACGGGGAGGTGGCCTCCGTGCCGGGACACGACCTCAGGGAGACCACGGTGTGTGGATTCATTAGCAATATCCCAGTGTCCGCAGGGGCCAGGCCGGCCCTCGCCCGGCAGCCGCACACTGGGCCGAGGCCGGCGCCGCCGTCGTGGAGGCTTGGGACGCGGCAGCGCTCCTGCACGCCCGAGCTGCCGGCTGAACTCGGCCGCCCTCCTCCCCTCCCCGGCCGCTGTCGCCCACTGGCCAACCGGGGTTTCAGGCTGCTGTGTGACGCGGGCGCCCGGTCAGAAAATAAAGCCATATTGAATGTTCTGCGTCGTGTCGGGGGTGAGGGCGGGTGGCTCGGGTTCCCGGGTCGGGGGCGCTATGCAGAGCCCGCGTTAGCGCGGCGCACGCCTGTCATCCCAGCACTTGGGAGGCCGAGACGGGATCGCAGGTCCGCGCCAGCCTCGGCGACTTAGCGAGGCCCCCGCAACTTAGATCTTGTTTCAAAATAGAAAATGAAATAGGGCTGGGGCGTGGGTCAGAGGTAGAATGGTTCCATCCCACTTCCCGCACACAGCCTGTGTCTCACCCTCCCTGGGGTGCGCGCTCCTCCCGCGGCAGCTCGGGGCATCCTGCGCGGTTCCCGCGGTCATCCCCGCACCTCCCCAGGTGCAGAACAGGATGGAGACCCACGGGGACCCGGGCGCGGTGGTGCACGCCTGTCATCCCAGCACTTGGGAGGCTGAGACAGGAGGGTCGCAGGTTCGAGGCCAGCCTCAGCAATTTATTGAGACCCTGTTTAAAAATGAAATAGGGCTGGGGATGTAGCTCAGAGGTAGAATGCCCCTGGGTTCAATCCCCAGCACCCAAAAAATAAGCAAAGAGGCCCACCAGTGGGGTGAGGGTGTTTATTTCTTAGAGCCGCCATGCAGAGAACCAGGAACCGGGGCAGCCACTGCAGGCCCAGGGGGTGGGGGTGCGCCCCATCCAGAGCCCACGCCAGGCTCTGCAGGGCGGACGCAGATCTGGTGAGTCACTGGGGCGCCGCAGGGTGGAGGAGCCTGGGGGACTGCGGGCAGGAGTTACGGTGTGTGAACCAGCCCCAGGGAAAGCTGGAAGGCGCTGTAGGCAGCGGCACGGTGTGTGCAAAGGCCCTGAGGCAGGACCAAGCACGGCCCCGCCCCGCCCACGTTCACCCCAAACATGAGCAGGATGGGGTGTTCCTCTGGGGAGGGAGAGGGACAGGATGGAACCTCCAAGAAGACGGGAGAGGACTCCAGGGAGGGTCTGGAGCAAGAGAACAAAGGAGCGCCCCCTAGACCCCCGAGCGACATCTGGCCTCTGGGGACTTGCGGGGTCAGCCACCAGGCTGCCCTGAGACAGTTCCCCCAATGCGGGGAGCTTGGGGGTCCCACGCACACCCTTTGGGGTTCAAGCCAAGCGAGTGGCGGTGGCCTTGGGTCCCATCGCCTGCCCAGCTCCAGTGGGAAGGTGGCTTTGACCCCAGCGTGGACTTCAACAAAGCCCCTTAGAGTTCGCGGAACCCCAGTCCCTTCTCCCGGCCACACACGCGTTGTCCTTTATTTATGCAAAAAATATCCCATGGATCAAAACCAAGAAGACGGCCACCGCCCGCGCGCGGGCTGAGCTCTGTTTTCTAGTGTGTGCGCACATGGAATTTCTGAAGACAGGATGACGGGACTCGTTGACTGTACATAAACACATGTTTAAGGATTTTTCTTCACAAGCTGCTCTTTGGAGACATGACGGGCACGTTGTAACGAAAGGGCAGTATTTAAAGTGTCCCTGAGTGAAGACCATCGACACCTGTACACAGCAGTCAAGATGGTGAATATGAGCCGGGCGTGGTGGTGCACACCTGTCATCCCAGGTCTTGGGAGGCTGGAACAGGAGGATCACAGGTTCAAGGCCAGGCTCGGGAATTTGGTGAGACCCTCAGCAACTTAGTGAGACCCTGTTTCAAAATAAAAAGTAATGAAAAGGGCTGGGAGTGTAGTTTAGAAGTAGAATGCTCCTGGGTGCAATCCCCAGTACCAAATACAAAAAAATAAATAAAAGAGAGAGAGAGAGCAGGGCGTGGTGACGCATGCTTGTCATCCCAGTACTTGGGAGGCTGAGACAGGAGGATCCGGGTTCATGGCCAGCCTCAGCTACTTAGGTCCTCCGCGAGTTAGTGAGACCCTCTTTCAAAATAAAAAATAACGGGCCGGGTGTGGTGGTGCATGCTTGTAATCCCAGTACTTTGGGAGGCGGAGACCAGAGGATCCGGGTTCACGGCCAGCCTCAGCTCTCTTGCTCGCTCTCTCTCTCTCCCTGTCTCTCTCTCTCTCTCTCTCTCTCTCTACCTAGTGAGGCCCTCCGCAACTTCGTGAGACCCGGTTTCAAAATAAAGTATAAAAAATAGGGCCGGGGGTATAGAGCGGAGGTAGAACGCCCCTGGGTTCAATCCCCGGTACCGCAAAATAAATAAATAAATAAATAAATAAATAAATAAATAAATAAATAAATAAAAATAAAAAATAAATAAAAATAAAAAATAGGGCTGGGGGTGTATCTCGGAGGCAGAATGCCCCTGGTACCTCAAAAAAAAAAAATGACAAATACAGTTGTCCCTCAGAACCAAGGACATCAACATCCGCGGTGCTCATCCCTCCTGTGACAGGCGGTGCGCACGGAGCCCGTGCACATCATCCCGGCGACTTTAAGCCAGCTCTAGAGGACTCAGTACCCAGTACTCTGCCACTTTGTGTGGATAATTGTCAGTGTGTCACATACGGAATGACAAGAAAACACTGGACACGTTCGGGACAGCTGTCGCTGCTTTTTTTGTTTGTTTGTTTTTGCTTTTTGGAGGTTGTAGGGAACTGAACCCAGGCTGTGCTCGCCGTGAGCTACGCCCCCAGGCCTTTTTATTTTATTTTATTTATTTATTTATTTATTTATTTATTTATTTATTTTGCGGTACGGGGGATTGAACGCAGGGGCGTTCTACCTCCGCGCTACGCCCCCGGCCCTATTTTTTTATACTTTATTTTGAAACCGGGTCTCACGAAGTTGCGGAGGGCCTCACTAAGGATAGAGAGAGAGACAGGGAGAGAGAAAGAGAGAGAGCTGAGGCTGGCTGCGAACCTGGATCCTCCTGTCTCAGCCTCCCAAAGTACTGGGATTACAAGCGTGCGCCACCACGCCCGGCCCTTTTTATTTTATTTTGAGATAGGGTCTCGTTAAGTTGCTTAGGGTCTCACTAAGTTGCCCAGACTGGCTTTGAACTGTGGTCCTCCTGCCTCATCTCCCCTAATAAACTGGGATTACAGGTGTGCGCTACCATGCTTGGCTAATTTTTTTTTCAGTATTGGGGATTGAACCCAAAGGCGCTCTACATCCCCAGCCCTTGTTTGTTTGTTTGTTTGTTTGGTTGGTTGGTTGTTTGTACTGGGGTGTAACCTAGAGACATTCTACCTCTGAGTTACACCCCAAGCCTTTTTATTTTTATTTTATTTTATTTTATTTTTTGTGGTACTGGGGATTGAACCCAGAGGCATTCTACCCTTGAGCTACACCACCCCCAGCCCATTTTATTTCTTATTTGGTTTTTTTTTTTTTTTGCGGTACCGGGGATTGAACCCAGGGGCGTTCTACCTCCG
>PVJS01064036.1:0-10334 GCA_004027185.1 Glis glis | reverse complement strand
GAAACTTCACCATCGTTTCTCCGAAGAGCTTCCTGATCTTCACGTCTTGGACTGGGACTGAATTAGTGGTTGCTCCGATCCTAAGACTCCAGCTCTTAGACCACTCGACCAGCTACTGGTTCCTCTGACTCTCCACGTGCAGTCAGAACCTGGGACTACATTGCTTCAAACTGTAAGCCCATCTGATAAATCCCTTTTTCAAATATACTCATTCTGTGAATTCTGTTAATCTAGTGAACCCTGTCCAATACAGGGATGGATTGGAGACACAAGTCCAGCTTGTGAAGGGAGGCGTTAAATACTACTTTTCACTGATTTTTGCTACTTATCTCTGGGGGAATAATGTGCTTGCTTCATTAGCATCAGGTTTAGCTATGCGACATGCGTTAGCCAAAGATACATGAGTGGAAGTAGTGTGTATTGTGTCCAGGCAGAAGTGTATAGTTGCCATGAATTCTTCTCCTGACTTTGGAATCATGGAAGTCTGGGTTTGCCTTAGCTTCCAGAAGCTCATTTCCAAGTGGCTACCACGAGCAGTACTTATGCCAGTCTCTGTTGGACTTACAGTATGAGCAAAAAATGCAACTTGCTATTTTAAGCTTCTGAGATTTAGGAGTCAAGATTTAGCATGATATAGTCTCTCAGGTCTAAAAGAGAATAGAGAGCCAAACAAAAAAAAAAAAAAGGGAGAGTATTAGTTCTGAGAAGCATGGCTTACGAGTTTAACTGAATAATGTCAGATTCCAGATTAGATTATGAACCTGTAATGCACAAAATTATATTCTGTAATTATATCTAATATAATTATCAGTTATATAATAATCATAACATATGCATTAGCATGTTTAATATTCATATTCTGGATTGTGTTGAATTTGTTGACTAATTAAAGGATCTTGGAAAGTGATGCATTGCTCCAAGCCAAATGATGATTCACAAAAGAGTAGGAGGACTAGAAAGGAAAAATAAAGTAGAATCCCCTGCCCAGAAAAACACCCTGAACTGTAAATGTGGAGAAGACCAGTATCAACGCAAGAATCCACACATTCTCACTCATGGTTTCCCCTTGGCATTTCCAAGGTAATGGGAATTATATCTTCACTCCCATTTCACATCCCAGTAATCTACCTATCTCATATCCAGTGGTATTCAAAGGGCCTTGCATGCTGGTCTGCCCATTCAATCATATATGCACAAGAGTTTATATGTGCCTGTGTGTGCTCATGTGCCTACCCAAATATTTAGAAATATTCAGAAATACTTGCTAAATACAGAAAATAATACTATGTATTTTTCTCTATATAAAGGCTGTCTTCTCTCTAAATGATCCAGCTTCCACCTAGTAACATTAACATAGATCTCAGTGGCGGATTCCTGTTAGACTTGGGGCAATGGGTATAGCTGCAACCAGTGGCCCAAACCAGGGTATGATCTCACATCAGGTCACAATGTCATGAAAGACATTGAAGGAAGAAAGCAAAGGACTTAACTTGTACATAATTTCAGTCTATACTTTCCTCCAAAGAGAATATTCAATTTACTATGCAAGTTAAGAAACACTGGAAATTTCTCAACTTGAATGCCTTAAATATGGTTATCAAAGAACCAGATGGTCAGTAAAATCCAGGAGCCAAAGCTGAAATTCATTTCCTAATAGATCTATTCTATACATTTTATTTCTACCATTATTTCTTTTATGTAGGGTCCACCTACACAGGGGAATCCCAGAGAGTTAGTGTTGGAGAGGTGCAGAGATCCAACTTCTTTTCTTCCTTTTATTTATTAGCCCAGCGAGGTTAGGCAGGTACCTGGACCCAGGGGTTTGAGAGATGTTCCATTACCAGGCCCGCTACTGACCATTTCATACATAAAGAGGCTAAGCCTTTGAAGCTAAATCTTGGCTGAGATGACCTTTCTCCTTTCTTTCCATCCTTTTCATCAGTACAGCCACCATCAGCTTTTCATTATGTGCCTGTTTACTTTGTGTTTCACTAAATGCCCTTTGCAGGACTTGTAGAAGCTATTTTGGTACCTTTATATACACAGAAAATGTTTTGTTTTGGCTCCACCTTGGGTTCATGGTGTCTGGGGCCTGTTGAAGTTGATTGAATTTGAGAGAAAAATCAGACAAGAAGTTAGACAAACCAAAGGAGATCATTAGAGATCTGTCTTCAAATCCACAACCCACCCCTTCCGTGCCTCTCTCTGTATCCCTTCCTGCCCCCCTTATAGTTTGAATTCAGTAGCAGTTATTAAAATCACCCTGGAAGCAGAATTAGAGAGAAGTCTATGAACATTGGAAATGAAGCTCCAACTCTAGAGGGTCACCATGATATCAGAGTTGCATCCAATATTGCAGTCTTAAATCAGAGAGCCCTAGGGAAGATCTCTGTATACCACAAATTATAATATAGCTATACAATCTTTTCTGTAATAAGTAATTTTCATGAAAACAACATTTCTCAGTCTTCTGGGACATAGCTGAAACATAACTTAAATTCCATGTCCACTTTTTAAATAGAAGATTTCAACTCCCTAGGCATCATGCATTTTTAATGTTGCATAGCTTGACTTTTCAGTAGAAACCCCATCTTAGGGAAAGGAGTTTATTCCCAGTTGCATTTTTTGAGGTTACCCTGAAGGTTAAAAGTTGATTTATGAACTATTCATGTGTCTCAGAAGAGTCTTTGGACAGAAAAAAAAAGAGCCAACCATTCTCCACTTTTCCTGGAAATAAGACTAGCTGCATTTGAGTGCACACTGGAACTAAAGATTGAATATTAAGAAGTCTATTCTTGCAGCAAGTATACACTGAAATTTATCTCTTTTAGGAGGGACAGTAGAAAAGATCTTCATATACTAAATACAATTCAGAGATCTTTAATCTGAATTAGTTCTAATGGCCCAAAAGCAAGGGTATGCATTAAATATCCCATTCCGAAAGTCTACTAGTCTAAATCCTGATCCAATAGAGATTAAGACCTAAGGTAGAAGATACAATTTCACTTAAATAGAACCAAAAAGGCCATACCTCAACCTTGCAACAAAAAACATGGATTCCTCTAGGGAAACCCCATTCCACTCTGAATGTGTGGGCTTTTCTCTCAACACAGACACAAGAAGCAGATGACGAGAGTTCAGGACTTCATATTTGGGTGCTTTTCAATGATTCACTTTTTGAAATAGAGAATTTGAAGACAAAAGAGGTCATTGGGTGAGAAAGTGTCCCAGGCATTAACCGTCTATAGAAGTGAGAACATGGCATGTTTTAGGGTCTGAAAGACTAGACTGAAGCAAATGTGGGGAGCTGATGAGAGATTAGAATGGAGAGAGACAGAACTTAACCAGGATGAGCAGTGCAGGCCATGCTAAAGAGTATCAACTTTAAAAACAGGGAAAAGCTACTGGGTGTCATGGTGCACACCTGTAATCCCAGTACTTGGTAGGCTGAGACAGGAGGATCTCTGGTTTGCAGCCAGTCTCAGCAACTTAGCAAAACCCTGTTTTAATTTTTTAAAAATAGAGCTGGGACTGTAGCTCAGAGGTAGAATGCCCCTGGGTTGCAGCCATTAACGGGTTTTAAGTGGGAACGTAACACAACTAGATTGGTATTTATTAAAAACTATTCTTAGTCATAGTGTTTACAGGAGAGTAAGAGTGGCGCTGGGAGGTGAGCTATGAGACTGTGGAGTAGTCCCGTGAGAGATGCTGGGATCTAGACTGAAATGGTAGCAATGGACATGAGAAGAAGTGAATGGATCCTTGTGCTATCTAGGAAGGAGCATGGATAAAATGTGGCAATGGATAGGACATGATAGGAGGTAAGGAAGAAAGTTAGGGTGATCCATGAAGTTTTTATTTGAGTAATAAGTTGAACAATGATGCTGTCATATGCTGGTCCAGGAAATGACTGCTGGAAGAAAATCAAGATGCAGGAAACATGGAGTCAAGATATTGAGTTCAGCCACCAATAAATAGTAGATTTGATGAAGGAAACACTTCAATGGTCATGATGTACATACACAAAATTACCAATGGCAATCTCAATATTGTGCATGGGGAGGGTGAGGGTGCGGGATGGGAGTTAGGGGGAGGCTCACCGAGTGCTGTGTGCATGTCTGTCTCTATCACTCTGAACTTCCTCGTGATGCATGATTACAATGCATCGATAAAATAAATAAATAAATAATAGTTGAAACCATGACAATGAAGGAGATCTTTCAGACACAGAGTGAACATATATCCTGGTTTACCCACGATACTTCTGGTTGATATATGTTGCCCCTAATATCCTGTCTAACTAGCATTTGTCTTGTATGTTTTCTTTTCTTTTTTTTTTGAGAAGTGTTAAATACTCCTTTTTGATTTTATACATAAACCACACGAAAATGCCTTTCAATAGGTAAAAGACAGAATTTTAGATATAGGGAATTCTAATTACATTGGCATAGTTAACAAAAATATAAAGCAGGCGTTGCTTCCTTATTTTTGACCATTCCCTTTAACAGGCTAAAACACAAATTGAATCAGAGTCAAGTCTTGCTTGGTTCTGATAGTAAAGGAATTTCTCCAGTCTTTAAACATATTCACACAATCAGTTATATAAATCTAAATGTAAAACCAATCTTCAATAGGTTTGGAGATGGCATTCCTCATTTTTGTGAAAAGTCGAATACTGATAATAAAGTCCAACCATATCTTTAGAAAGGAAAAACAGTGATAGCATTTGCTGAACTGGAATTACTATCAAAATGAGAAAAAACAAAACAAAAAAAGGACATATTCATTTAATTACAAGCCAATTTTACTTAAACCAGGACTGTCCAACAAAAACTTTCTGCCAGCCATTCATGATCTGAATTCTGGTGTATGAGATCAATTAATTTATAGCACACATAAAAAAGCCACGAGACATTTGTTTTGTAATAAATAAGGCAGTGACTATTACTCATTAGTAACTTTTTTGAGGTAAGCTATTAAGTCTGCCCTTTCTCCCTTCTTAACGCCAGCGAAGATCATTTTTGTTCCAGGACGTACTTTTGGGGATTCTCCAAATACTCCATCAGTATATCCTCTCCCCAGGTGAAGCCTCTGTCCTTGTTGGCATCTGTGTAAGAGAATCCAGCAGCCTGACCCGTCTTCGGCCCAAACAGACCATGGAGATTTGGCCCAGTCTTGTGCTCGCCTCCCTTTTCCACAGTGTGGCACTGGGCACACTTCTGAACAAAAATCTTCTTGCCTTTCTCAACATCACCCATTTTTTATTCACTCTTTCGTCGCCGGCACAGCGAAGGTGGCTGCTTGGAAGCCAGACGTCCCCTCTCTGTTCTGGATGTTTGCTATTTCAATAAACTATTATTTTAATTGTTGCATCAAAGCATACTTGGGTGAGCTTGATGGACTTTTATTCCACATGCCTAGCCTCTGCCATGGTCTCATTACGGGTGTGTGTGTATGTGTGTTGGGGAAGACAGAATTCTCACTTTAACACATGGTAAAATCGAAATGATAACCACTAATAATGCATCTCTTTCTTCCTGACAGTTTCCATACTCCGCATAATTAACACCTCCCTTCCTAGGGCAGCATCGGGGTTTGCCTGCTCATAAATGCATTAAGATACAAGCAGCCAGAATTTCTTTTGTTCTGGGAGAAGTGAGCAGCAGAATTACTCAATGCTGCCCCTCGTGGCCACTTGGTGTACCAAGCAGTTGTACCCTAGACAATAACAAGGCTTTTGAGATGCACAAGGCCAGGAGGCCACCAGCCAATATAGTAATTGGAAAATCTAAAAAATTATAAACTAGGGAAATATGAGGAAACTATATGAGAAGAAAAGCATGGGAAATAGAAGTTGAGCATTCCTGACAGAACATGTAGTGCAAACACTTGCTAAAATGGTTTTAGCTATTTAAAGCGTAAATCTACAATTCATTTTACTGTTTAAAACCTTTTTTTAATTAAATGCTTTCAGAAGAAAAATTTAAGTACTTAATATTCATTTCCCAATGAAGTTTATGATGAATGTATAACTTACACAAAATGTTTGTCAACATTTTCTATCCATTGCCATACAGGGGCTACAATGATATCAGTGTCCACATAGCAACAAAAGACCTGTATCCACTAAAAAGATTTTTCATTTATTTTTAAGTAGACTGTGACCAGAGATGGTGATTTAACATGTGCAGTAGTAAAGAACCCTTGGACACCACCACTCTACAAAGCATGACTTTTCATTTATATCAAATATTAAAAAAACACAATGCCACTCATTTACAGTCTCATATTTCTTTGCACACATATGGAAAATAAAATGGCAATGATAATTATCGATTCCAGAATAACTTAATTATTAAACTACTAACTATTGATAATTTTATATCAATGGCATGACTCAAATAGAAAACTGGTTAGTTTCAATTATATTGAATTTTTTTCATCCAATTTACTAAATTTCAATTTGCCAAAGATGAAATATTTGACATTATAATGGCTTAATTAAGCTCAGTTTAAAGTTCAGCACTAAAGAAAAGAAATCCCTTGATATTTGAGGTGATAACATGCATATAAACTTGATTGAAACACAGCATCATGGTAAATCTTGTTCTTGTGAAAATAAAAAGTCTAAGGAGCAGAAATGCACTGGAAATTAATTGTGGTACATACATACTTCATAGTTATGTCCAAAAGAAGCTCCAATATAAAATACATGAATGCTTGTATATTCTGTTACAGTACCAAAATTTAAAATATTTTCTCAACAAAACAAATGATAAATACAAAAATAACTTCAGAAAAGTGATATGCAATTTATACTTCCTAACAACAATCAGATTTTAGAAATGTTTGAGACTTTGAAAAGCTACTTTCTAAGTTAACCTCAGTGCCCTGCAATGATATTAAATTTTTGTGGCTAATACTTCTAAATTTTTATTCTATTTTGGTCAAACTTGTTTGGAAAATCCTTAGTAAAAATATCCAATGAGGAAAGCCAAAATACTTTTTTTTATTTTTAAAGGTTTATTGAAAATAAAACTTGCCAACCAGGATTCATTATTCCTCCAAAGAAAGAGGAGAACTTAACAAATTCAGTCTTGAGACCTCGAACAATGTGCAAATTCTAACGATGAAATTCTATAGTGGCTTTTGTAATATTTCAACTCACTAAAAACTATTTAGATGGAGTTCCTATTTTTATAAATAAGTTTATATTTGGTACTGGAATGAAATGAAATTAACAAGGCCCACAACCTCCTAGCATCTAGATTTGGCTAAACACTTAAAAACATCTTAACTAGAAACAATACATTCGATAATTTTTTCATGTAAAAAATATTTGCAGAAGGTACTTTGAATGGAGTATTTGGGTTAAAATATCAATGTATCTCAATGTAAAAAACTAAAATTTAGAATATCTTTTTTTTTGCAGTACTGGGGATTGAACCCAGGGGCATTCTACCTCCGAGCTACAGCCCCAGCCCTATTTTTTATTCTTTATTTTGAAACAGGGTCTCACTAAGTTGTGGAGGGCCTCACTAAGTAGCTGAGGCTGGCCACAAACCTGCGATCCTCCTGTCTCAGCCTCCCAAGTACTGGGATTACAAACATGCGCCACCACGCCCGGCTAAATTTAGAATATCTTGCATTTACAAGAATTTTCTCTGAGCTTACATTGTACCTCAGCACTTGTAGAAAGAATTTTTTTTAATTAAGCATATTATACTCTTCATGCCAGGCGTAGTGGCTCACACTTATAATCCCAGTAGTTGGGAGGCTGAGACAGGAGGATCAGGGTTTGCAGCCAGCCTCAGCTACTTAGTGAGACACTGTTTCAAAATAAAGAATAAAAAATCAGGCTGGGGGTATAGCTCAGAGGTAGAATGCCCCTGGGTTCAATCCCCAGTGCCAAAAATAAAAAAAAAAACATTATACTCTTCAGAGAATAACCTATTGCACATATCAGTTTTTGCCAGAGAGTGAAGTAGGGAGATTTGACTAGAAAAGGAAGCACAAGAGGATTTGGGGGGCCAACAAAACTGGGTTGGTTCCTAGTGGCAGTTACACAAATCCATGCATGTGTTAAAAACTCAGCATTGTACAACAAAAAATATTTTACTCTATTTAAATTTTAATAACGATGATGACAATGATAACGAAAAAGACATCTATAGTAAATAATGGCAATATATTATCACCTTGTCATTTATTTGGCAGATGTATGTCTGTTACATTATTTCCTGTACTTTATTGTACATGAAATAGATCCTGAGTAAAAATCTAAAAATTAAAATTAATATCAACATTCCTTAGTCTCCTGAGGACTGTGTACGGATGCTTATCCATTGTCCATAGCTGAGTTGGATTTATGGCCACAATTCGTATTAACAGGTCGCCTGAGTTGTGGCCTTTGACCTTCAATGTACTGATAAGCACATCTAATTGCTGTTAAATTGGTGCCCTAAGATCAAAACAACAATAATTATCCCCGGCCACAGCTTTTACTCATGCTGAGTTATTTGATTCATTAGAAAGTGAAGACTTGCATTGGACATTTGTAATTGAGACATTCCAATAGAATGATACTCTTGTTTTCTAAGTTATTCAACAAATTGAGATTTGATTTACCGTTAAGTGCTACACGTAATCACCATAGACGGACAGTGAGGAGGAAGTGGGGTGGGTATAACTTGTAAATGAGGCATTAAAACCAACCGAAGAGCCGGTGACTTCGCAGCTCTCTGTACGGAGTTTGCTGGCAGTTAAAGTAGAGAGAAGTAGTGGGAAAACTGAGTCATCACGCAGCACATAGTAATAAAGTGCACACATGCCAATGTCTGAATTTAGTTTGACATTGAATTCGGTTGCATAAGTGTATATGATTTATAGGCATAAAGAGTTTATTTCTGGTTTTATAGTTGTTCATACATATTTAAGTAACATTATCCTAAAAACAATGTATGCCAACACTAAGGATTCAGGGGAATTCTTTTCCTTTTTCTATTTCAGAACCACTACCCTAAAGCAGTTGGTTCTGTGAAGGAATCATTTTTGCAAGAATAAAAATGCTTTGCACTTTGGAAATACAGATTCTTTTCTTTGTTCAAAATGCTATGAAGCTCAGCATTGTTTCAGCCTGGGGCAGGCCAACCAGCCACTCTGGACTGCTAGTGATGGAAGGGCAACCGGTTGGGAGCCCTTTGCAGGCCTCCTCAGCTGCAGGGGGCTCTGCTGCCCTGTCCCCAGGATCCTACAGTCCTTCAAACACAACACACTGCTTGGCTGTCTCTGGATCATCTTCTTAAAACTTGTTTCCCAAAACCCACTGATGAGATCTCTGGACACTTTGATGTTGCTCCTCCTCATACCTACTTGTCAGTTTTACTCACATTCATTCACTCGACAAATATCTATGAGTACCTGCAATGTTGGAGCTACAGCACTAATGGGGTATCTGGAACTTCAGTGTCTCCCATTTCCTCCCTTCCTGAGAGTGATGTGTCAATCACTGTCAGTACTCAGTACTCATCCGTATTTTCTGAGTGAGATCTCTGCTTCCCCGTATTGTGGCTTTCACTGTTGCTGCAGCCGTGTCTGGCGACGTCTTGCCTCCTAGTCTCCTGGCTCTAGAAGAATCAAGAAGGACCTTCTCACTATCAAGATGATAGTCCTTAATTACCAAAAACAAGGGTCTTATTCTTAATTCTCTTAGATGACACAAGTGTGTCAACTCTTTTGTTCTTTTCTAAATTGTCCATCCCTCTGCTCATTGAAAATAAAACACGGAAACCAGGCATGGTGGCACATGCCTGTAATCCCAATGCTTGGGAGGCTGAGACAGGAGGATCGCAGGTTTGAGGCCAGCCTCAACAACTTAGCAAGACACTGTTTCAAAATAAAAAATAGGAAGGGCTGGAGGTATAGTTCAGTAGTAGAATGCTTCTGGGTTCAATTCTCAATACAGCAATAAAATAAAACAATGACTTAAAGCCTTGTGACAATTTCCTTGAGTATTGCTATATGTGAACTTTATGCTACATGTACTGCACTTTGAATTTGTCCCCCAAAGTTCATGTGTTGGAAATTGAATCCCTGTTGCAGCAGTGATGAGAAGTGGGACTTTAACAGGTGATTCGGTCATGAGGATGAATGCCATATGGCAGGAATAAGTTCCTGTTAAAAGGATGAGTAGGCCGGGCGTGGTGGCGCACGCTTGTAATCCCAGTACTTTGGGAGGCGGAGACCGGAGGATCTGGGTTCGCGGCCAGCCTCAGCTCTCTCTCTCTCTCTCTCTCTCTCTCTCTCCCTCTCTCTCTCTCTCTCTCTCTCTCTCT
>PVJS01064035.1:0-10335 GCA_004027185.1 Glis glis | reverse complement strand
TAATCCCAGTACTTTGGGAGGCGGAAACCGGAGGATCCGGGTTCGCGGCCAGCCTCAGCTCTCTCGCTCTCTCTCTCCGTTTCTCTCTCTCCCTGTCTCTCTTTCTCTCCCTGTCTCTCTCTCTCTCTCTCTCTCTCTCCTTAGTGAGGCCCTCCGCTCTCTCTCTCTCCTTAGTGAGGCCCTCCGCAACTTCATGAGACCCGGTTTCAAAATAAAGTATAAAAAAATAGGGCTGGGGGCATAGCGCGGAGGTAGAACGCCCCTGAGTTCAATCCCCGGTACCGCAAAAAATAAATAAATAAATAAATAAATAAATAAAATAAAATAAAAAATAAAATGGGGCTGGGGTTGTAGCTCGGAGGTAGTAACCCCCTGGGTTCAATCCCCAGAAACACACACACACACACACACACACACACACAAAGCCCATTTCCCAGCTGCCCTCCACTACCCGCCTCGCCCCCACAACTGAGATTCTCTGCTAGCACAACCAAAGATTCCCAGAGCTGTGCAGGGTGCCCATGGCCCCATCCACATGGGACTCAGAATGGCCTTCACCAGTGTCGGGGCAGGTACCTCCTAATGGAGGGCTCCCCAGCTCCAGAGGCCGCTCGACCCACCTGCACCCTTCCCATTCATGGGCATTGAAGTCTGAATATCTAGAGCTTTGGGGAACCCCTATGGGACTACACACAGCTCTAACCCCCTAAGGATTATTTCTCGTGTCCTGAGGGCACCTTGCAGGCCTTGGACTCTCAAAACTGTGGCCCAGACCCCACGTCCAGACTTTAGCCATCCTGTCCCTTCCTGCCTGGATGCTGGCTTCCTTCTATTCAGCTAGATGAGGATCTGCCTCCGAGTCAGGGCTGGTCCCAGGGCTCCACTCACCAGCCTGTGTCTAGGGATTCCCCACGCACACCCCAAGGAGGCAAATCCACAGCGGTTCAGGTAAAAACGGAAGGTCACAGATCTAGGACCAGGGTCTTACTATCCTAGGGATATAGATCAAACAACTGAGGCTTAGAGGCTCAGTGACCTGCCGAGGTCAGAGAGCAGGTAGCTAAGCCAAGATTCACCCTGAGCCTGGAGCCAGAGAGCTAGCATTCCAGCAGACTGTAAGGCCCCTGTGCCTGCCCATGCTCAGTGCTCCCACACGGAGACAGCTAAACCGCAAAGTTTTCACATGTCAACACATTCCCTCCCTCTTTCCTCAACCCAAGGTTGGTCGTGTTTTCCCACTTTCCAGATGAGAAAACTGAGGTCCCCAGAGGTTGAGGACCTTGCCTGAGGCTTTCGATTCACTGTGCAAACCAGTGGGGCAGGCATGGTGCAGGACATCCCCACAGGTGCAAAACAGATTATGTATGAGCAACACTGATTCCCTTGCACATCATGCTGGACAATACTCAACCAAGTTTGTGCCCAGCCCAGAGGCGCAGCATGGGCGAGGGTTCTGGTGGGGTGATCACCGCAGCCTGGTACAGGCAGTGAGCAGGAACCTGGATTAGGACCTGCTTCCTGGGAAGAGGAGCCACACCTTTGGGGCACACCAGTCCCAACAGCAGGCACGGAGCAAAAGCTCAGACTGCTCACACAGGAGACCCAAGACCTCCCCAGCCCCAGATGACAGGACAGGGAGCCAGAAGTCTCCCCTTTCTGAGCCTCAGTTTCCCCGATGCTGAGGCTTCCCTCCCAGGGCTATTTGGAAGTTGAATGACTCTGGAAGCTCTCGGTGTAAACTGTGAAGTGCTGGGTGGGTCACCTGCCAGTGAGTGGCCCTGGGGGCACAGCACTCCAAGGCCACAGACGGATCTCTCAGGATCAGGCTGGGGGAGGGGCGAAGCTTATGTAACCCGCCCCATTATCTTACCCGACCTTTGCTCCCAGTCAGCCGGCTTAGGAAAGGCCGCCTTATTAGCTGATCCGGGAGGCAGCTCAAGAAAAGGTCCTATTCAGGGCTGGCATGCTCTGTCTTTTCTTAAAGACCCAGACCACCTCCCCCCTTCCACCTTCTCTTTCAAACCAACAAAAACACAAGCGGGAGGACAAACCCAGCTCATTTTGAAGAGCTCAAAAATTTAACCTGAACTTTAAAAAGTGAATAGTGCCCATTCACGGGCTTGCCAGAGGTTCTGGTTTCTCTGGGTTTGCCACCAGGGAGCAAGCGATGGGGGGTGGAGGCGGATGGGAGGACAGGCCCAGGGACCAGGGGGTGCAATGGGGCTCACAGGATGGGGGAGGGGCAGGGAGCGAAAGCTGAAAATCTTTTGTTTGTAAATCACATCGGTTCCGGGGGGAAGCCTGAGTTTCTGCTGTGTGAGCTGCCTCAATGTGCAACACCGGAGTGGAGCACACAGCATCCCAGTCCCCGCTCCAGTCAGCCCAGACCAAACCTACAGCAAAAACCGCTGAGGGGAGGGACCTATTTGCATATGCATTCACAGGCCCGCCAGGCCCGGCCTCAGCTGAGGGCTGACTTGAATACAAATGGCCACCTCCAGCCACTGCCACTAGCAGCCTTCCTGGGCCCCCAGCAGGAATGTGGGTGCAGAGTAGCTCCCCACAGAGGCCCAGAGGACCACCATTCCCCTAGCCCAGCAGCAGGTGCAGCCACACACCGAGCTCGGACACACATCTTTGGGTGAGCTGTCCAAAGAGCAAATGGAGTTTGGAAGAGAAGCCTTGGTGTGTCTGGAGAGCCCTGGAGGGCTCTAGCAACTGGTAGAGGCCCACTGTGTGCAGACGCCACAGACCTTGTGTAGGGTTCTGCCCTACCTTAAAGAGGGCAGAGAGGTGCGGGGAAGGAAATAACTTGCCCAAGATATGTGAAGGAGGCAAGACTCAAACTTAGGGCAGCCTGACCCTCTGGGTAATGGGGTTATCAGCCACCTGCTCAGTGTCACTGATAAGGAAGTGACACTTCCCAGTATGGGAGGAACAGGGCACAGCTGGGCCAGGAGTCATGAATAGGGAATCACCAGGGGCCCCTGAATAATAGGAAAGGTGAAAATGATAACCAGGCAGGGATGTGAGCCAGCCCCAGCCTGGGCAGGAGATGACCCTGGCAGAGCTGACTTGCAACATCAGCTGCCTTCCCAGGCCAGGCTCCAAGCTGCTCTGAGCCTCCACTTGCATATCTGTAAAATGGGGATAACAGTACCTCCCTGGGGTTCCCGTGAGGATGAACTGAGCCCAGGCAACAAGGCGAAAGCAGGGGATCTGGCTCCAATTTCACCAGCACCTGGACAGGGGCTCATGATCTCGCTCAGCTCAGCCATGAGCTTCACCAACTTGAAGCTACAGGTCCCCAGATCGAAAAGCCCAGTTTCTAAGAGAAGGGCCTTTCCTTGCTCCAGGCATTCTGTTCATACTGGTGGGAGAACCATCGCAAGGCCACCAGTGACTTTAAGAGACAAAATAAAACAAGAACAATCCTGGCTTTAACTGAAATTTGTAGTAATAATGCTGTTTTCATTCCTGCCCAAAGCCAAGCTTTGATGCTACAAAATTTGCAGCAGTCCCGTTCCAAGTGGACTTGGAATTTGGGTGATTCTACAGGACACCTGACACCTCAACCCCTACCCTCTGCCCAGTGGGGTGGAAAACCCCCAAATCTAGCCCAGTCCTTCCCTCCTGCCCAGTTCCTCTCTCCTGCATTATTCACTGCTGCAACTGAAACCCGGTGCCAGACCCAGCCTTGTCTCCTTTCACAAAACAAGACAGACCTTTCCTGCAAATTGACTGGGACACTCGAGCACTCCAGTGTCCTGCAGAGAATCACTCCTGCCAAATGTCACTGATGACGCAGCTGAAAACCAGAAACATTTCATTTCCTAACCACAGGAAGACAGCAATCCCCTCCTTCGTGTTGCACTTGGGGAAACCGAGGCCCAGAAAAATGAATGCTCCCCAAGCCCCCAGGAAGATGAGGCCAACGAGGTGGAGGTGGTCTAAACAGCAGGGTGTGTCCTCAACAAATGAAACCCCCCAACTTTGAGCTACTGGGATTGGCCTTAAGGAGCCTCCTCCAGTTGGAGGCAGGGGCGGATACAGAGTTACAAAAAGAAACTTGAGTTGTAGTGGTAGATTGCTAATTGGTAACAAAATATCCCTCCAAACCCAGTCCTGCCCTGAACTCACTGGCCCAGGAGGATAAACAGAGGCCAGCGTGCCAGGCTGCCCCTCACCTCCAAGGTTACAGTGCCCACCCCACCGGCCCCAATATACCTGCAGAGGCCACCTGGCCACCAAATCAAAGAGGAAGCATCCTGCCGCGGCTCTGGCTGTCACTCTGGGGAACCGCGATCATTTAGGGCCTAGATACATTGTCTTTGAATTGGGAAAGGCTTTAAAGAGAACCAGAAAGGGCTGCTTATCCTCCACCAGCCAGCAAATAGTTCCAGCCATAGGGGCTGCCACCAGAACTGAGGAACAAGCCTTCAAAAAATGTGAAAGAACAGGGAGGCCGGCATTCACCGGGCAGGAGAGGAGGGAAGTAGCAGGGAAAGGCACCGATGGCGACGGCGTGTGGGGCAGGGGCGGACCCAGCGGGGGACACCCTCCACATAGGATCCCACAGCAGCACAGCAAAAGGACAGTGCTGTGCCTTCCCCAAGCCCACGGTCCTCCGCCCACACCTGGCCACAGATGACCACAGCACTTCCTGTAGGGCGATCAATAGTTTGTAAATCCTTTGAGGAGCGTCTTTCTCTCCACCCCAGACCCATGAGGCAGGCATCATCCTCTCCCCTTCACAAATAAAGAAACTGAGGCAGCCAGAGGAGAAAAGTCGAAATCCATTCCAACTACACATCCCCAAGGAAAGTCTTAACGTCTCGGTTGAGAACGGTGCTCGACCAGAATTGCAACACTCATAGAAGACAGGGAGGGTCCTAGCCCGGATCCTCCAGCCCAGCTGCCTGTGCACCCGCCAGCCCACAGCGCAGCGGACTGCCAGCCACAGCACACACGTGTACGCCGCTTGGGTCTGGGGGACGCCTGCTGCTCCAAGAAAAGGGGAAATTCACTTCCTCCCAAGGGGCCGTTCATTTTTTTTTTTCCAGGAAGAATTCCCCGCTACTGGGCAAGGATTTCCAGCCGGGGATGAAGCACCCTCAGCCAGCACCGCAGGACGCTAACACTGATAACTCTGCAAGTCAGAAACTTTTCTGGGGCCGCGCCCGGCTGCGGATTCTAAGCTGGACACGGACACACACTATCCCTTGACCAGATCACCACCACCCAAAGCCCCACACAGGCGGTTGCAGGACCCCCAAGCCCCCAGTGGCGGCTGGGGTCTGGAGGGGCGGCCGCCCCCTCGCACGAGCGCGGTGGCCAGGATTACCGCTCTCCGCACCTGGCCCCGCGGGGACCCCAGCAGCGCGAGGGGCTGCGGCCTGTGCGGTCCTTACCGTGCAGGCCGTTGGGGATGCTGCGGTGGTGAGGCGGCGCTGACAGGTCGTCCAGGGACCGGCGCGTCGCTCCGGCCTTGCCGTCGGGGGCCTTGTGCGGCCCGGGTGGCAGCAGCGCCGGTGGGACGTGGTGGTGGTGGTCGGGGCTGCCGCCGCTGCCCGCACTCGACGTGCTGCTGCCGTCTCCCACGTCGCGGGCCCCCGCGCCCGCCGCGCCGCCGGCCAGCGGCCCGCTCAGGCTGGCCTGGCTGTCGATGGAGCTGCGGGACCCGGCGCCGCCGCCGCCGCCGCCCGCGCCCCCCGCCGCCGCCAGCGCCGCGCGCTCCTCGTCCAGCAGCAACACCAGCTCCTTCAGCTCCAGGTTCTCGCGCAGCAGGGCCTCCTGGCGCGCCTCGAGCTCCCGCAGCTTCTGCTGCGAGCGGGCCACCTCGTGCCACACGGCGCCGGCCGCGTGGCGCCCGAAGCGCTGCCACTCGCGCGCCAGCTTGCGCCCCTTCTGCCGGTCGTCGTCCAGGAAGCAGCAGAGCTCCCGCAGCTCCTGGTTGTCGTCCTGCAGCCGCTGGTTGACGTCCTTGAGGCCGCGGATCTCCAGCAGGTGCTGCTGCAGCCGCCGGTTCACGTCGCGCATCAGGCCGCCGTGCTCCAGCATGAGGCCCACCTTCTCGCCCTCGGCGCGGCGCAGCCGCCGCGCCAGCTCCTCCTTGCTCCAGCGCAGCAGCTCCTCGTCCGGCACCTGGCTCAGCTCCTCCGACGCCGCCGCCGCCGCGGCCGGGGGCTTCGCCATGGCGGGGCCGTCACCGCGGCATCGCCCTCGCCCTGGCCCTCGCCCGGCCGGCGCTCCCCGCGCGGGGCTGCTCGCTGGGCCGGTCCGCGCGCGGGCGGGGGGCGGCCGGGGGCGCGTGCGGCTCTCCCCGCGCCTCCTCGAGCGCCTGCACGCCGCGCCCGCCGGGGAGCCCGCGCGCCTCGGGGCTCGGCAGCGGGGACGGCGGCGGCGTCGCGGCCGCGGTGCCGGGGCTCTCCGGGCTCGGGCGAAGCAGGCGGAGGCCCGCCCCCGGCCCAGCTCGGGGAGCCCGGAGCCCCGCCCACCGCGGGCGGGGAGGGGGCGTGGCGCGGCGCAAGCCCCGCCTCCGGGTGCGGGGGGCGGGCGGAGGCGCGGCGACCCCGCGTCCCCGCGTCCCCCCGCGCCGTGCGCCCGCCCGCCCGGCGCCCTGCCAGCAGCGCGCTGCAGCCGCGGTCCCGCCCGCTCGCCCGTCCGATTGGGCCGCTCCGGGGGTGTGCGGCAGGGCGGGGCGCAGGCGGGGGAAGCTGCGGAGATGGTTCGGTCCGTCCGCTCGGCCTCCAACCCCCCTCCCGGCGGTTCAAGTTTCAGCGCCGGGAGGACGCGGCCTCGGCCAATCCCAGGGCTACAGGGCGCTTTTAAAACGCAGGTACGGCCGCGGGAGGGGGACGGTGGGAAAGGTAGGGCCGGGCCTCCCTTAAAGGCGACGCGCGAGAAGGGGAACGAGCCCCTCCCGCGCCCGCGTCCTCCGCCCTCCCTTTCTCACCCTAATAAACAAATCCCCCGGATCTGAGCGACTGCTCCCCGCCTCCCTGCCGGGGGCACCAGAGTTCGTGGCAGTGTGAGACACGATGAACAATAGGACACCGACGTGGGGGGTCGGGCAGGGCCGCTCTTTGTCCCTTTCCCTGCCCCGGGTCTCCGCCGCCCCCATCTCCACCAGGGTTTTCAGCGGGAGCGCGCCGCGGGGCTGCGTTTCCACTCCTGGCCCAGGGCTGTAGATCGAAAGCAGACGCCTGGGAGGCCCCGGGCCTTGCCCGCGGTGCGCGGGAGCAGGATCCTCCCCGCCCCGAGAGGCCAGGGCGCCCGGACTTGCCCCTGGCCCGGAGCGGCGCTCGGAGCCCTGCTCCCCGCCCACTCCACCGCTGAATCCCTGGGATTGGCGGAGAATCTGCAGCGAGGTGGAAGCCGCTGGGAGAGGTGGAGGGAGAGCTCCCACTGGGGCCTTACGCCGGGTTCTGGGGGGAGCGCCCAGCAGCCGCAGAACTCCGTGCCCACCGCCAGCCGTGCGGGGCACCCCGGCCTTCCCCACGGCAGTAAGTCTCCTCTGGTCCCCAAAACGCATTTACCGCGCGTATCTGCTGCCAGCCGACCGAATGGGACGTCCCTCCCCCGGGACCCGCGAGGGGATGAAAACCCGCGCACGCGACCGTGAGCGGCCCACGGCCTGGAGCGCGCGCCCGCAGCAGCTGACGGCCCCATGTACAGGTGCTCAACCATGGATTGAACAACTGTGTGCTCAGCGCCTGCTGTCGGCCAGGCCTGTTCTAGCCCCCACCTCCTCCCAGCCCGAGGGATTCTGCAGGGGACAAGACATCAGAGGCCACTGTCCTCTGGGGGTACGTGGCGTTCTGGGAGGGGAGGGGAGAAGATAATAAACAAACTAGGTAATTGGGAGACTGTCCTAAGTGCTGTGCAGGGAATTAAGACGAGCTGCTGTCACAAAAAGTGATCGCCAGTTAGTCTTAGGTCTCCCAGGGCAGGGACTTCGGAGGGAGAGGCACCAAAACTGAGATCTGAGCCACAAGCCAAAGGAGAGGAGGAGCATTCTAGGTGGAAGGGCGAGCTAGTGCAAAGGCCTTAGGATTGGCCTGCTAGTGGCCCAAAGAAGGCCCGTGGGGCCGGGGACTGCCAGGGGAGAGACTGAGAGGAGGTAAGGTCAGAGATCAGAGGCCCAGAGCATGTATCATCTAACAGCCCTGTAGTTGGGAGGCTGACACAGGAGGATTGCAGGTTTGAGGCCAGCCTCAGCAACTTAGTGAGACCCTGTTTCAAAACGAAAAAATAAAAAAGGGCTGGGGGTGTAGCTCAGAGGTAGAGGTTCAATCCCCAGTACCAAAAAATAAAGACCCTGGAGTTTTTAGCAAGGAAGCAAAATGACTTGAGAGGCTCACTCTGGCCCATGTGTGGAGAAGGGGGGGGGGCGCACAGAAAGGTCCAGATTTGGTACTTTGTCCCCCATCTACCTACTCCCCTCTCCAGTAGATGGCCAGGAGGCGGGGGGAGAGGATGAGCCAGGAGAGGTATTTCCAGGGCTAACCCCTGGGGTGCTGAGGGTGCCCCCCAACAGCACACATGAGTCAGCTGAGTGGAGGGGGCATCCTTCCTGCTGGGCACTGTGCTCTGCAGGTCTAGCCCAACCCAGTCTGGGTTTAGAGAGGGTTTCAACTTGTGCCGAGGGAAGCTGCAGATCTGTTTTAACCCCCAGGACGCCAGATTAACCAGCTCCCTGGAGGCTCACCGCAGAGCAAAGCCTGTGTACAGGGAGTCCCTCCTGGGAGAAAGAGGGGTGAACATGGGACACGCCACGGGACACCTGGCTCACCAGGGAAATTGCTGAGACAGCTCACACCATGCTTAATGCTGACCCCTCTCCCCAGGTCTACAGGGCCCCTGCTGGTTCCCACGGCCTGCATGGGCACCCCCTGATCGGCATGAGAAAAATGGAGGCTCTATTTGTGTCATACAGACTGCACAGACTCAGGTCCCTCAGGCAAGACCCTCAGGGCTTTGCTGCCGTCCTCCTGGTCGAGCACAGACAAGGTGCCAGGGTGGAGTTACCGGGTGGCTTGAGGGAGACGCTCTCTGCTCCCCATGGCTGGGCATGCCTGGGCTGACAAGAACAGGATGGCAGGAGGTGGCAAGGCCCAGGGCTAAACTAGGGTCCTGAAGCCAGAGGGATCCCAGCCCAGAGCTCCCTCCCTGAGGGCCCCTGGGCCCCAGGGCCCAGCCAGGGGGCAGGGCCCCCAGAACACTCACAGCCCAACAGAGCCAAGATCCTGAAATGTCAAGTGACACTGCTTTTTTATCCCCTTGGTCATGAAGACCCATGCTTCGTCACGCAAACAGTAAAACCAAACCATGGAGCGCTAAGGTCATCTCAGAGATGCCCAGGGAAAATAATTGTGAGTCTTAAAAAAATAGAGATGGCCGGGCGCAGTGTCACCCACCTGTAATCCCAGCAACTAGGGAGACTGAGGCAGGAGGATTGCAAGTTCAAGGCCAGCCTGGGCAATTTAGCAAGTCCCTGTCTCAAAATAGAAAGGGCTGGAGGGTGTAACTTAGTGGTGGAGTGCCTCTGGGTTCAATCTTCAGTACTGCAAAAAAGTAAAAATAAAATAAAAAATAGAGATGTACCACCACCTTTTTCTTTTTTCTCTCTCAGAATCTCCTGGGATGCATGAGGGATTCAAGCCAAACAAATGTTTTTAAGAGGCAGCTGGGGTTGGGAACCAGTTAGCTAAACACATGGCAGACTAAATAGTCCAAAACTCAGGGTCAGTGCGGGAAATGATAATACATGCATGCTGGGGGTGGGCAGATTGTCCCCTCCCACCAGGAGGGGAAGGGACTCTCTTGTTCCTCTGTGGCTGGGCCCCTGAGCTCAGACCTCAGATTTGGCACATTTGATATTTGCTGAGTTAACACGTGACCCTCCAGTGCATGACTGAGTCCAAAGCCCTTGTTTTGAAGATGAAACTGAACCTCAGAAAAGAAATGCCTTACCCGGGCGTGGTGGCGCACGCCAGTAATCCCAGTACTTGGGAGATTGAGGCAGGAGGATCACATATTCAAGGACAGCCTCAGCAAGTAGTGAGACTCTCATCAACCTAGCAAGACCCTATTTCAAAATAAAGCTAAAATAGGGCTGGGGGTGTAGCTCAGAGGTAGAATGCCCCTGGGTTCCACCCCTAGTGCAACAAAGGAAAAAAAAAAAGAAGCCGGGCATGGTGGCACACACTTGTAATCCCAGTACTTGAGAGGCTGAGACAGGAGGATCACAGGTTCAAAGCCAGCCTTGGCAACTTAGCAAGGCTCTCAGCAACCTAGTGAGACCCTGTTTCCAAATAAATAAAATTGGGCTGG
>PVJS01064034.1:0-10335 GCA_004027185.1 Glis glis | reverse complement strand
AAAATAAAGTATAAAAAATTGGGCCGGGGGTGTAGCGCGGAGGTAGAACGCCCCTGGGTTCAATCCCCGGTACCGCAAAAAAAAAAAGAATATCCCATATTCATAGACTGGAAAAATTAATAATGGTAATATGTCCATACTACCCAAAGCGACACACAGATCTGATACAATTCCTACCAAAATTCCAGTCATTTTTCAAAAAAAAAGAAAAAAAAAACCTAAAATTCATGTGGATCCACAAAAAAACTACAAATAGCCAAAGCAATCTTGAGCAAAAAGAACAAAGCTAGAGCTATCACACTTCCTAATTAACTATATTAAAAAGCTTCAGTAATTAAAACAGCACAGTATAGCAGAAAAACAGCTACACTGACCAGTGGAACAGAACAAAGACCAGAAATAAACCCAAGCATCTATACACTAAATTCATTTTCAACAAAGTCACCAATAACACACAATGGGGAAAGCATAGTTGCTTCAATAAAGTGTTGAGAAAACCTGATATCCACATGCAGAATAAAAATAGACCCTTATCTCACACTAGATACAAAAAAATCTACTTAAACTGGATTAAAGACTTAAACATAAGGCCAGATACTATAAAACCACTACAAGACAAAACGGGGAAAGTATACAATCCTGGTCTGGGCAATGGGCTTGGGATTGGGCCCCAAAACGGCAGACAACAAAAGCAAAAAATAGGCAAATGGGACTGTATTGAACTAAAAAGCTTCTGCACAGCAAAGGGAGTGTGCAGAGATAACCTGCGGACTGGGAGAAAATATCTGCAAGCCATACATTCAACAAGGGATTAATATTCACAAGAGAGAACAAGCTCAAAAACTCAACGGCAAGAACACAAAACAACAAAATTTAAAAAAATATAAAAATGAGCAAGGAATCTGAGTAGACATTTCTCATAAGAAAATATACAAATGGCCACCAGATACATTAAAAAATGCTTAACATCTTTAATCAGGAAGATGAAAATGAAAACTAGGATGTCATCTCCCACCTGTCAGAATGGCTATTATCTAAAAGTGGCATGTAGCCAGGCGTGGTGGCGCACGCTTGTAATCCCAGTACTTTGGGAGGCGGAGACCGGAGGATCTGGGTTCGCGGCCAGCCTCAGCTCTCTCGCTGTCTGTCTCTCTCTCTCTCTCTCTTTCTCTCTCTCTCTCTCCTCTTAGTGAGGCCCTCCGCAACTTCGTGAGACCCGGTTTCAAAATAAAGTATAAAAAATAGGGCCAGGGGTGTAGCGCGGAGGTAGAACTCCCCTGCGTTCAATCCCCGGTACCGCAAAAAATAAATAAATAAAAATAAAAGTGGCATGTAAATTAGTCGCTATGGAAAATGGTATGTTGGTTCTTCACCATGACCCAGCACTCTCACCAGTTTAGACATGGAACGTCCCCCACAGCATGTTTGAAGGAAATGGCTAGGCCATTGTAGATCAATCCATTTGAAGGATTAATATGGGGAGGTGGTGGAAAGTATAGACAGGTGGGGCATGGTTGGAGGTAGGTCCCTGGGGGCATGCCCTTGGGAACTGTCTCGTCCTTGGTCTGTCTGTTGCCTCCCTGGCTGCCATGAGCTGTGAAGCTTTCCTGCACCACACCCTTCCACAATGATACTGTCTCACTTCAGGCCCAAGGCAATGGGGCCAGCCAACCATGGACTGAAACCTTTGAAACCATGAGCCAAAATAAATCTTTGCCCCTCTGAATGATTCCTGTCAGGTATTCTGGTCACAGTGATGAAAAGCTCTGAGTATTTATGCAAGAGATTTGCAATCAGTTTGTTGAAGAGGTATCTGCACTCTTGTGTTCACTAAGGCACTGTTCACAATAGCCAAGATATGAAATCAACCTAAGTGTGCATCAACAGGAGAATGGATAATGGGGGGGGGGTGGTCAAAGGGTACAAAGTCTCAAACAGGAGAAATGTCTTATATGCAATAAATTGTAAAGTTCCTCTATTAGAGTCATTTCATACCATGTAAATCCTGCTGCGGTCAGGGGGAAAAACTGCAGGGAAAATATAAATTCAAAATCCTTAGCGTAGGATACAGGCTTTCTAGACTTGACGTCTGCTTTGAGTTCTCATTTCCTGCTGCCCAACCTCACACCCTTTGCCAGTCACACCAAAGGACTTGCAGTTACCCAAATGGATCAGTTTCCTGCCTCTTGGGCACGGAATATATTACTCCCTCTACATACGTTTTGTCCCTGTCCTTGTCTACGAAGTCCTCACCTTTTAAGACTCAGCTTAACTATCATTTCCTCCATGAAGCCTTCCCTGACCCTTAAGTAGAACTGCCTGCTTCTACTCCCTTCTTTGTATCTCCACCATAATGTGTACCTACCTCTCTTTTTGTATATGTGTGTGTGGTACTGGGGATTGAACCCCAGAATGTTTTACCTCTGAACTACATCCCCAGCCTTATTTTATTTTGTAACAGGGTTTCACTAAGTTGCTGTGACTGTCCTCAAACCTGCGATTCTCTTGTTTCAGTTTCCCAAATACTGGGATCATAGGTGTACACCACCACGCCCGGCTTACACACTTATTTCTATTTCTCTTGTTTCAGTCAGTTCTGGCAAAGAAGACACCGAAGAAAATGTTATTTAGAGTGAACTTTATTGTCAATGACATTTCATTTAACATAATTTCAAAGTAGGTCTGTGCTCAAAGAAGAGCAAAAGAATGTACATACAAAAATCTCACCAAGAGACTTTTTCACACTGTTCTTCTGAGCAGGGAGTAAGGCTTCAGGGCCCACAATGCTGACATCTAACATTTTACCCCTTATGATTTCATCTACTCATAGAGAAAGAAGAGATAACATCATCATATAAGAATTGAACCATATGAGGGTACCATTAAGCTCTTGTGTTATATGTTATATACCACCAAAACACATGTTATATATTTTTATCACCAAATTCAGTGTTACTTTGTTTTTAGGAGTAAAATGTCAGAATATGTAAATGTGCTTCTTTCCCTTAATACAATGAAAACAGTAAAAGTTTGGAGATTATTAATCCTTCATGAGTCCAAGCTGGGATGTGACCACTATGGATGGGGTCTATTCAACATATTAATTCCAACTTTGGCAACCATCAGCAAACTGTTTGAAAGAAACACAAACAAAAAACATCAGGAAAAGGACAGAACAGGTGACTACTCTTTTACAGGACTAGGACTCTGCAGGTCCGTCACAACTGCAAAGGAAGGGAGGTACCAAGACAGAGTCATCAGAAATAAACCAGTCCTTCCCTGGAGAAATTGAAAACAAAACACGCACAAGGGCAATGTTGTACTGAAGTCTTAGAACAGAACATGTGTGCTGATACAACTGCCAATCATTTGAAGAGATGAAAAAACGGAAGGTGAGAGAGATCAAGGCCTCCCAGGTCACAGAGCTAATCAATGGTAGCTCACAGCCGGGCGTGGTGGCGCACGCTTGTAATCCCAGTACTAGGGAGGCTGAGACCGGAGGATCCGGGTTCACCGCCAGCCTCAGCTAGTTAGTGAGGCCCTCCGCAACTTAGTGAGACGCTGTTTCAAAATAAAGAATAAAAAATCAGGCTGGGGGTGGAGCTCAGAGGTAGAATGACCCTGGGTTCAATCCCCAGTACCACAAAAAAATAAATAAATAATCGTAGCTCTCCAGCCTCTCAGTTTACAGCTCTTGACCTCGGTCTACAATGACTCTCTTCCTTCAAGTACAAAAGATTACAACCACCAACATAACTATGACCAACAATGGGTACGTAATTTTTTTGAAACAGATTTTTAAAAATCCCCCTGCCTTCAGGATGTCTTTATTATACTTAAGGATTAATAAATTTAAAACAATTTGGTTGGGTTTTATCATCAATTAATTTAAAAATAGGATTTAATCAAAATTCCCTTTTAGCAAAATTTTCGATAACAAAGGACACCTATATAACTAGGAAACATGGAGCCCACGGGGAAAGCCAGACGACGCACACGGAGCCACACGGAGCGGCAGTCATGGCTTTGCCTGGCGGTGTCTGCCACTTTGGAAGGAGCCAGGACCCACCAGGGAGCAAATGTGAAAACAAAACCAATCTCACACTGAATGGATATACTCAGACCACTGTGATATTAAATCCACGGCTGTTTTTGCAGTCTTTCCTACTTGTGTATAAATTAAGTAATCTGAGTTGTCATCTAAGATCAGGTATACTGAAACAAGTAAATTTTTGAATGCATAAAGTATCTTGGGCAAGGAACTAACGCTATCCTGGTTAAAAAAAAGAGAGAGAGAGACAGAGAAATACAATGGAAAGTACCTGGCACCTGCAATTAAACCTGCAGGCATAAATTTCCCAGAATTGTAGAATCTCATTCCCATAATGCCAGCCAAGGTCCCAGATGTAGCTGATGAAAAAGAGAGAAATCCCAAAGTCATCAGGGAAATCGGAAGTGAACAGTCCCACCCAGCTTCAAGGCTCAGGTTCCATCTTGTACTTGCCTCTCCCCCCTCCTCCTGTGGGTCAAGCTTCATGGCTTCCCATAGTCTAAGGGTCCAAGTACAAATATTGGCCAAACAAGACTCTATAATCTGGGCCCAATCTGCCTTTTCGGTCGCATCTCTCACCACATTCTCCTACAAAACCTACACTTTAACCATAAATATCTTAGTTCTCTCCAAAGTGCTGTAGGATTTTTCCATACCTGGTAGATACCATTTCTTCTACCCTGTATGCTCTTCCTGCCGAATATCTACCAATACCAACTATATGCCAAGCAATGTACTAAGTACTAGGGAATACAACCATACTCAAAAATAGTCTCTACCCTTTTAGAGTGTTTCAAGTCTGATGGGGTAGGCTAGTTCAAGGAATGATACAAAAAGTAAGTATAATTTGTGCTTAAGGTGCAATTAATGCTACACAACTAACATAATAGGGAGATGTATCCACTCAAAGAGATCATGCAAGGATTAGCTGAGGAACTGAAGGTTGAGCAGATAGCTCAAATTGTGGCAGGAGCTCATGAGCTGAAGGGGAAGGAAAGCACTTTCCAGGAAGAGGGAACAGTATATGCAAAGGCCCTGAGGGTGAGAGGGAACTGAAAAGCCAATGTGACACAGAAATCAAAACGCGGTTAGTGAAAAGGAGAGGTCAGACCACGTGGAGCCTTGAAGGCTGTAAGGCTATGAAGTAGAGGGATATGTGAATAGAGTTGCATTCTGAAAATATAATTCTAGCTGTACCATGGAGAACAAAGAGCAGAGAAACTAGGTGTGTAGGGGTATCAATAAAGAAAGCCCCTCAGCAATGCAGGCAAGAGGGGGAGAACTGGGACTAGGAAGGTGGCCATAGAGATGGAGAAGGGGACGACTTAGAGTAGTGCTGGAGGCAGTGTTGATGGGACCTGTTGATAAATGTCAGAGAGTCAGGGAAGAGAGCAATCAAGACCTGAATGAATGGAGAGGAGTAGACCCCATGTGTGTGAGACCATACAGTCAGGTGCAAGCAGATGGATGGAAATGTCTAAAGGCCTCAACCAGGCAACTGCATACATGAGAGTACAGCGAGGAGAGAGGAATCCGTGAGTCATTTGTTTTTTAGGAAGTAATTTAAGGAATGACCTTCAATGATGCTGTCAAGTGAGAGGGTATAAAGATAAAAAAGAAAAAAGCTTTAAGAAGGTCAATATTTACTGGCCAGAAAGGAAGATGGGTCAACAAAAGAATGAGAAGAAGGAACATTAGGAGAATGGAAAAATGATTGGCCAACTGTGCTCAGAACAGCCAACAGGTCATGTAGAATGAGGACTGAAAAATGTGCACTGGACTCCGTAGAGATGTAGGTTACCGGCAGCCTCGGGGAAAGACATTTCCAGACAAGGGGGATAGAAATAGAGAAGTGGGTTGTTAACGTGCAAAGGAACAAAATGAAATGGAGTGTAAGTGGAACGTTTCTGAAAGGGAAGGAAAAGGCAAGCAACTGAAGAAGGAAGCGGGGTCACGAGAGGTCCTTTTCTTTTTTAAACAAGTGAGAGATGGACGCATTTGAGCACCAGTAGGAGGGACCCACCTAAAAGGGGGGATACAAGTCAAAGATGGGACTCTTGAGAGTGCACAGCTCTGGGGAAGGTGAGGAGAAGAGATCCAAAGCCCGAGGAGGGACTGCCCTGGGAGAGAAGGGGAATGGGACAAGGGAAGGCCTGGAGGATCATGGCTGGGTGTCCCCACTGGGTGGCTGCTGTTTTTCACCTAAGTAGGCAGGAGGTCATTGCTGAGAGGAGGAGCGGGATCAGAGATAGGGGAACAAGGTCTGAAAGTCACTCCAGAGCAGGAATGAGGAAGCCATCAGGCAGGGCTGAGAGCTAGGCGCGTACTCGTCCTTCCCCTGTCGGCCCCATCAGCCATCGCTGGCCTCCTTTCCCAACCTCCAGCTGGCACGTAGACCACTGTGTGAACTTGCCTGTCCTCCCGCCCACCCGTCAGGCCCAAAGCTGCGTGTCACACTGTGGGTTTGTGGAGGCACTGAGGTACCCACACTCCTGGCAGTGCCTGAAGAATGGGTGGGGCCCAACAAAAACTATGTCAAAAGCCACCCTGATAAGTAATCTTCCCTTCCCCCACACTGTTCATGGTCTGGCCAGTTCATGGGGCTCGTTCCTGCAGTTCCGCAGTCGTGTTTTATGTCCTCGTCCAACTTCCCCAGTTAGGCTGAAAGCTCCCTGAAAGCAAGGCCTACCTCTTATTTGATTAACTGACTGCTAAAGGGGAAAGTGATTTTCAAATGGGAGAATGCGATGCAGATGTAAACCTAACCCAGACGTGTGATAATTCACTAATGCTCAAGCAGACCCCTTAACAGACACTACCTGCCTGGTGCAAGTTTAAAACTAATCTCACTGGGAAGGAAGATTAGGCATGAAAACCTTTCCACATTCCACATAAAAGACAGAAGCCAGCACAATTACCCATTTAAAAAATTCCCAGGGTCTTGGCAGAAGCCGTGAAACTTGTCACTGTAAAGAACCTGCCACATCCCACCAAACCAGAGCTCTTTGGTGAAGCGGGTTATGGATCCTGAAGCAGACATACCTAGGAAAACCCAAATGTTCCTGGGATCCTGAGACAGCTGATAAGCACCCAGGCCTGCTAAACCCCCGAAGAAGAGCCCAGCAGCGAGGGACGGCACGCTACCTGTGGGGAAAGAAGGAAACACATGCTTGCATTTTAAAGTCTGACCGAACTTCATTTACCAAATCCACCAGCCACCCCTGTCCTACATAGGAAAAGGGCAAAGAGAAGCTCTGTCTGCTCATTTCATGACCAAAGTGTCCTCCAGCAGGAAAACGTCTTGGGGAGTCTGCTGTCTTACAAGATATCAGGGTCTTACCACCCTTTTCCTCTCCTGTAATCGTGGTAGGGCACGTCTAATCTAAGGAGAAAAGAAGGTCGTTTCCATCCAAGAAAGGAAAAGAAGATCTTCCCTCCTTGGGTGGAACTGTAGGTAATAGGCCTTTTTATTTTTAATTGGTGCACTGTAATCATACATCTTGATGAAGTCCGGGTGATAGAGGCACACATGCACACAGTACTCACTGAGCCCTCCCCCAGTTCCCACCCCACTCCCTCTCCCTCTCCACCTTCCCATGCTCAACACATTGATTGGCTTTGATATCAAAGTCTGTGTATGTACATCATGTCAGCAAGGTGTTTCCCTCTTCAAGTCTTCCTCCCTCCTCCTGTGTCCCTCAGTTAGGTCCCCTCCTTCACTCCACTAAGGCTTTTTGTTAACTCATCCTGATCAAGCCATCACGGGCTGCAAATGCACAGGTGGGACTTCAGGCAAATCACAAAAGGAGAGGGAAACGGAGTCAGTCAGCTAAAAACAAATAAAAGGATTTGGAGAATAAGAATTCTGGCGTGTTTTTGTGTTGAGGTGGGGAAATAGGCAAGTAAAGAGGTAGAAACAAGCACACTGATGCCCCTGTATGCAGATTACTTAAGAGACTTTTTTTTGAGGGATTGAACCCAAGGACATTCTACCGCTGAACTATACCCCCAGCCCTATATTTTATTCTTTATTTTGAAACAGGGTCTCACTAAGTTGTGGAGGGCCTCACTAAGTAGCTGAAGCTGGCCGAGAACCTGCGATCTTCCTGTTTCAGCCTCCCAAGTACTTACAAGCATGCACCACCATGCCCAGCCTGAAGAGACTTTTAAAAAATGAGTATGTGAGGGACAGGGGTTGTAGCTCAGTGGCAGAGTGCATACCTCGCTTGTGCAGGGCATGGGTTCCAGCCCCAGCACACACACACACAGGAAAAAGAATGAGTAAAGACTATAGGTCTTCTGCTACTTGCAAAGTCCAGAGATGGAATTCTGGGGTCAAGGCTGACATATGGTGGTAGATGATAGTAAAAATCCACCACCACCCTGCCTATCTTTAGATAAAAAGGCAGAAATGTGAAGCCTGCCTCAGCTCAGCCTGATAACCAAAAGGTAAGTGCTATGCGTCTGACGCTGCTGGCTGCACTAAGCTTAGGGGCCTAAGGCAAACTCCTCACAAACAAGACTGCTCTTGGAGACCCTGGGGACTCTTCACTGAAATAATGTGAAGAACTTAAGAAGCTAAATAGCTGCACATGAGACCTTACCAGCTTTTGCATAACCAATGATCCCACCAGTAGCAACCAGTGCTGCATAGCCGAAGCCAAAATAATGTAAAGGCACTCTGAAAAAGAAAGAGGGAAAAATTAGTGCCAAGCGTGTTTTGTTTTGCCCACACATTCAGTGATGCTCCCCCACCTCAGGCAGTGCACTCTTAGGGATCTTTTCAGATGGAGATAGGAACTCAGATTATAGAAGTTTCTAGCCATTCCGTTGCCATTTACTGTGCACTTACATTGGGCCAGTGTCCTTCTGCATTGTCCCCTCACTCTGATCAGACAGGAAACTACACCAGGCCTGCACCTGTGGAGGAGGGGCTGGATCAGAGGTGATTAAAAGCACAGCTCCCCAGCAGTCAGAAAGAACAGGTCCAAGCCCACCTCAAAACTTTGGTAGCTAAGAAATAATGAGCCCTCAAGCTACAAAACCTCTGAAGCCCGTTTCCTTCACTGCACCATAAAGATGACAATGGCGCCAATTTCCTACAGCTGCTGTAAGCATTTAAAGCTGGAGGGGAGTAAAAATTCTTAGGACATAATAAATGCTGAAGAAATATCAATTTGGTAGTAAGCTCATTTCTAACAGGCTCATGGGAAAGTGTGTAAAGTTCACTGATCAGGTCTGGACAGGTACCGAATTAACCTTTTGATCAGTTAACCAACTTATTACTAAATCAGAAAGCAAATACTCTGTGCCTGTAATTCAACTATTTCAAGTGTCTCTTTGGAGGGCAGGTGGGGTGCTACTTTTTGGCTCTGCTCCTAGAATCAAATTACTTCAATACTCAACGTTTATAAAACTTTTAAAAACTTTTACATCCAACTCACAGCTCTTGTTAAACTGGGGGGAGGAGAGGAGAAAATATATGGAAACGCGAGTCGTAATTATATGTGACGCTGCACCCTTAGAAAATTCACTATTTTCTTCCAGAAAAGTATCCAGGGGGCCTAATCAGACTGAAAGCAACACAAACCCGTGTTGTTCTGTTTAAAGAATTAGGTCTCCATAAAAGGGGGGAAAGGGCGGGAGGCCTTGGAGTCGCGGCCAGAGTGGTAAGTTCGAAGAGGCACTGAGATTTTTAAATAAAATGGACAATAAAATCTCCAGGTAACTAATAAATACCGCGCTACACAGGTAAGCACTTGCCTCAAGCTTAGGGGTTCCGCAGGATTCCCAACCTATTTTAAGGAAAGCAGAAAATGCGCGACGAGAAAAGCACCCAGGACGCGACCCAAAGCCCTCGCCTAATTGGGGGGACGAAATGCAAGCAGCAGTGAAGCCTCTCACATAATTCCTACAAAAGTCAAAATAGGTATAATAGAATTACAGTCCCCAAGTACCCGGAGTCGCTCTCGAGAAGATCTGCGACGGAGATCGAGGTGCACAAGTTTGCAGCCAGGAGCCAAGGTCTGGATCAAGGTCTGGGAACCGCGCCGCGCGTGCTCCGCGTCCCGGGGCGGGGCTTGGAGCCAGGAGCAGCGGCGCGCGCACTGCCCCGGGAGGCGGGGCGGGGCCTAGGAACCAGAAGTGGCTGCGCGCGCACTGCCCCGGGAGGCGGGGCGGGGCCTAGGAACCAGAAGTGGCTGCGCGCGCACTGCCCCGGGAGGCGGGGCGGGGCCTAGGAACCAGAAGTGAATGCGCGCGCACTGCTCCGGGAGGCGGGGCGG
>PVJS01064033.1:0-10336 GCA_004027185.1 Glis glis | reverse complement strand
TTTCTCTGGGTCTTCTTATAGTTGATTTCTAGTTTCATTCCATTATGGTCTGAAAAGACACAGGAGATTATGTCACATTTTTTTAACTTGCTAGTACTCGCTTTGTGGCCTAGGGCATGATCTATTTTAGAGAAGGTTTCATGAGCAGCTGAAAAAAAGTGAATTCAGCTGTAGTTGGGTATATTGTTTTTTTGAAACACTGTCTCACTAAGTTGCTGAGGCTGCTCTTGAACCTGTGATCCTCCTTTATCAGCCTCCCAAACACTGGGATTACAGGAGTGTGCCACCTCGCCAGCTCCCCACCCCTCCATATATAATTTTTGTGGTACTGGTGAATGAACCCAGAGGCATTCTACCTCCAAGCTACACCCCCAGCCGATTTTTTAGTTCTAATTTGGAAACAGGGTCTCACTAGGTTTCTGAGAGCCTAGCTAAGTTGCAGAGTATGGCTTCAAACCTGTGATCCTCCTGTCTCAGCCTCCCAACTACTGGGATTACAGGCATGCACCACCACACCTGGCTTATATTTTATTTTGAAACAGAGTCTTGCTAACTTGCTAAGATTGGCCTTGAACCTGTGATCATCCTATCTCTGCCTCCCAAGTACTGGGATTGCAGGTGTGCACCACCATGCGTGGTTCATTTTTATTTTGATTCTTTCTGTACTTTCTTTTTTTGTGTGGCACTGGGGATTGAACCCAGAGGAATTCTACCTCTGAGCTATACCCCCAGCCTCATTTTATTTTTATTTGGAAACAGGGTCTCACTAGGTTGATGAGAGACTCACTAGTTGATGAGGCTGTTCTTGAACCTGCGATCCTCCTGTCTCAGCCTCCCAAGCACTGGGATTACAAGTGTGTGCCATCACTCCCAACTCTGTACTTATTTTTAAAAATGTGAATGCAGCTGGGCATGGTGGTGCATGCCTATAATCCCAGTACATGGGAGGCTGAGACAGGAGGATAGCAGGTTCGAGGCCAGCCTCAGTAACTTAGTGAGGTTCTCAGCAACTTAGCAAAACCCTGTTTCCAAATAAAAAATGAAATAGGGCTGGGGGTGTCTGGGTTCCATCCCCAGTACCACACACACACACACACACACAGACACACACACAAAATTGTGAACACTAAGAAGCTTTGTTTACATAAATAAGTAAAAGAAAATGAAAAGAATTTTTCTCACAGTATTGTCACACAAACCTTTGTGTTTCTTCTGAGTTATAACCCAAACATGCCTGTGTAAGATCTTTCATAAAAAATTAATTTTAATGATTTATTAGCTGACAATTCCATTAAATCCTTCAGCAATCTTGTTGAAGAAAAGAATTGGAAACCACCTGTGTTGCAAAAGGTCAGGTAATACAGTGATTAGTGTCATCCACTTTTCCACACCAACACCCTTATTTTGGCTTGTCCCTTTGTTTGTCCCCAGGAGGCTCCATCCCCCAGGACAAGGCATCAGAATCAGATTAAGGTCAGGCAAAGACAATTGTCTTTCTTTTGTAAAATAGGAGGAGGGCTGTTGAGAAAGAGGTAGCCACAGAGGAGAGTCCTCCTGCCAGAGATAGTGTTCTCAGGCAGATCAATTTTAAAAAGACCAGTGAGTGTCTAGTAATTGATTTCTTTCCGGTTGAATGTGCCCAATGGAATCCTGGCAATTCTTCATATATCTCCAGCGCTATGTGTCCCCTAGTGTGACTTAATTTACTTTATCCCAGTTTTCACATTTGGAATTGAGGGCTAGCATATCTAAATCACAGAATTTGGGGAAATGGAACTAAATTACATACCACATATAAAGGAACTAGCACAACCTGAGACATACAGTAGGTGTTCAGGAAATGTTAGTGTCCTTCCCCATCTTTCTATCTTGACATCCCTTTTTTGCACAAGTATGATATCTTTTATTCTTTTTTTTTACAGTCTAAAGACTGTGTTTTTAAAAAGGATATGTGACTTGGCCAAGATTACACATGAACTCAATAAAATTGGGCTAAAAATCTAATCAGAACATTTTCCAATGTATTTTTAAAATTTTTATACATCTTTAATTTTTTTTTATTTTTGGCGGTACTGGGGATTGAACCCAGGGCATTCTACCTCCAAGCTACACTCCCAGCCCTATTTTTTTATTCTTCATTTTGAAACAGGGTCTCACTAAGTTGCAGAGGACCTCACTAAGTAGCGGAGGCTGGCTGCTAACCTGCGATCCTCCTGTCTCAGCCTCCCAAGTACTAGGATTATAAGCATACACCACCACGCCCAGCTAAAATGTTTATTGACTCAGTGTTTTTGTTCTTTGCCATTTTTATTCCCAGTTTGTTTGTTTGGTACTGGAGATTAAACCCAGGGGCTTTCTACCTCTGAGATACACCCCCAGCCCTTTTTATTATTTGTTTTGAAATAGAGTCTCGCTAAGTTGCTGAAGGTCTCACTAAGTTGCTGACACTGGCCGCCAACCTGTGAGCCTCTTGTCTCAGCCTCCCAAATACTGGGATTACAGGTATATACCACCACACCCAGCTTTATTTGTTTTTATGTTGATACAATTCACCTGCCATAAAATTTACCCTTTTTCAACTGTGTAATGCATTGGTTTTTAGTATATTCACAAAGATATGAATCCTAATTCCAAGATATTTTCATCACCCAAATACTAGTCATTCTCCCAACCATTCCCCACTGCTCCCTCTCCCTAGTTTCCAGTAACCACAAATCTACTTCTCTTATTTTTTCTTCTTTTCCTTTTTTATTGTCATACTGGGGATTGAACACAGTGGCACTCTACCATAGAGCTATAGCCCTAGCCTTATTGATTGATTGATTGTACCTGAGGATTGAACCCAGGGGCATTCTACCTCTGAGCTACACCCTCGGCCCTATTTTTAAAATTTGAAATAGAGCCAGGCATGGTAGCGCACACCTATAATCCTAGTACTTGGGAGGCTGAGACAGGAGGATTGCAGGTTTGTGGCCAGTCTCAGCAACTTGTGAGGCCCTCCACAACTTAGTGAGACCCTGTTTCAAAATAAAGAATAAAAAATAGGGCCTGAGGTATATATAGCTCAGAGGTAGAATGCCCCTGGGTTCCATACCCAGTACCACAAAAAAATTGAAATAGGATTTCACTAAATTGCTGAGGGTCTTGTTACATTGCTGAGACTGGCCTTGGACCTGCAATCATCCTGTCCCAGCCTCCCAAGTACTGGGATTATAGGGGTGCGCCTCCATGCCCAGTCCTTTTTATTTTTTTTATTTTGAGACAGAAGCTTACTAGGTTGCCCAGGCTGGCTTTGAACCTGTGATTCTCCTGTTTTACTTCCCAAAAGCTCTATCTCTGGACATTGTTGCATTGAGAAACAAGTCTTCAACACACGAGCTTTGGGGGGACATTCCAGATCCAAACCATAATAAAAATATAATGAAATACTTAGCCGGGCATGGTGGCGCATGCCTGTACTCCCAGTACTTGGCTAGCCACAAACCTGTCATCCTCCTGTCTCAGTACTGGGATTATAGGCATGTACCATCACATCTGATACATGTTCTATTACTATTAACGTGAGGGTTTTTTTATTTTTTGTACTGAGGATTGAAGCCAGGGACATTCTTTCTCTGAGTTGCACCCACAGACCTTTTTATTTTGAAACATGGTCTCACTAAGTTTCAGAGGCTGTCCTCAAACCTGTAATCCTCCTGTCTCAGTCTCCCAAGTACTGTGATTACAGGCATGCACCACAGCGCCTGGCTCTTCATGTGTTTTGACCACAGGATTCAGGTGGTTTCCACTAGACTTCTGAATTATAAGGGTTCCTTTTCACCCTTATCTTTAATAATTAATCTGTGAAGTGATATTTTGGGACTGTACAGATATCCTATTCTCAACATGATTTCACCTGATTGTATGTGTGTGTGTGTGTGTGTGTGTGTGTGTGTGTAGTACTGGGGATTGAACCCAGAGGCACTCTACCACTGAGCTATAACCCCAGCCCTTTTATTTTTTATTTTGAGACAAGGTCTCACAAAGTTAATGCGCACTGGCCTCAAACCTGCAATCCTCCTATCTCGGCCTCAGAAGTACTGGGATTATAGGCGTGCACCACTGAGCCTGGCTTCACCTGATAGTTTTAGCACCTATTGATGATTTTTTGCCTAAATCAGTCATTACTATGGTAGTTATAAAATGACGATTTTCTATTTTCATAATTTCCTCTACATTTATTAGTTGGAATTCTCCTACAAGAAGAGTTTTCTCTTCTTCCCCTTCCTTTTGTGAACTTTTAAAAATTTTAGTATTGTTTTTTGCAGTATTGGGGGTTGAACCCAGAGACATTCTACCTTTGAGCTACACCCCCAGCCCTATTTTATTTCAGTTTATTTTAAACAGCGCACATTGGCTTTGAAACTGCGATCCTCCTCTCTCAGTCTCTCAAGTACTGGGATTACAGGCATGTACTACCATGCCTCACTAAACTTCTTTTAGTATTAGTATGGACTCTTAGACTCTCTTTTCCTTATTATACAATGTGTTATAATTCATTCCTGTCCTTATTCATTTTAATGTTCAAATTGTCCCAAATTCAGCTAGTGGGGGGCCCTTCAAGCTGGAACCTATATTTTTAAAAAACGAATCTATTAATTTTTGAGCATTTCTTTTTTTTTTTTTGTTCTTTCTCACATTACAAAATATTCCAGGCTCACTTTCTTCTTTCCTTGCCCTGGACACGGAGTCAGCCAGTTCTCTGAGGAAATCTAGTACCTTACAGTGTGAAGAGCATGGTAGACATGGAGAGGTGCCATCCAGATCAGTCATCAGGAAAGGACTTGGTGCTGGGCTGTGGAGATTGTGGTCAGTGTACAGCCTTCCACTGCCAGCACTGCCAGGGTCTACCTCAGCTGCAAAATTCCTTTCCATGCCTTTCCTAGGGCCACCCACATCCAGTGACTGAGTGAGACATGGGTATAAAGACCATGCTTTCAGCCTGATGTGAGATATGCTGTTGGGACAAAATATTAACTGGCTTGACTGGGACCTACAATGCACTTCATCTTCTTTTTCAGTCTTGCTTCCTTCCCCATCCTTTTGCACTTGTTGATCTCTAGTAAGCATTTTGTACTTTATTGTTTTGTGGTTCTGGGGGTTGAACCCAGGGGTGTTCTACCTCTAAGCTACACCGTCAGCCCTTTTTACTTTTTATTTTGAAACAGGGTCTAAGTTGCTGAGGGCCTTGCTAAGTTGTTGAGACTGGGAGAGAATCGGCGACCTTCCTGTCTCAGCCTCCCAAGTGCTAGGATTACAGGTATGCTCCCCCACACCGGGCTATCTTTTACTTTAAACTCAATCACAGCATCTGTTTTAAAGAGTCCAACCTGAGTCATGGAGTATTTAGAATACAATTTTAAGTGCTATAGGCTCAGTGCTACTGGAATGTCATTGCTTCTATGCCCGTCTAACAAACATGCACTTTTTTTTGTGGTACTAGAGATTTCACCCAGGGGCATTCTACCTCCAAGCTATTCCCCTATCCCTTTTTATTTTTATTTTGAAACAGATTCTCGCTAAGTGGCTCAGGCTGGCCTCCATACTAGGATTACAGGTGTGTGTGCCATCATGCCTGGCTCTATGTGTATGAGTGTGTGTGTGTGTGTGTGTGTGTGTGTGTGTGTATGGTACTGAGGAATGAACCCAGGGGGCATTCTACCTCTGAGCTACACCCCCAGCCTATTTTATTTATTTATTTCATTTTTTTTTTGTGGTACCGGGGATTGAACGCAGGGGCGTTCTACCTCCGCGCTACACCCCCGGCCCTATTTTTTTATGCTTTATTTTGAAACCGGGTCTCACGAAGTTGCGGAGGGCCTCACTAGGTAGAGAGAGAAAGAGAGAGAGAGACAGGGAGAGAGGGGAGAGAGAGGAGAGAGAGAGAGAGAGAGAGAGAGCGAGAGAGCGTGTGCGCGTGCGCGCATGCGCGCTGAGGCTGGCCGCAAACCTGGATCCTCCGGTCTCCGCCTCCCAAAGTACTGGGATTAGAAGCGTGCGCCACCACGCCCGGCTTATTTTTTATTTTGAAATAGAGTCTGGCTAAATTGCTGAAGCTGGCCTTGAAACTTTGCTGAGACTGTGAACCTGTGATCCTCCTGTCTCAGTCTCCCAAGTACTGGGATTCCAGGCATGTGCCACCACACCCAGCTCTAGATACATATTTTTAAGTCATCAGTTCATACTAATAGCTATATTCTAATCCAACATCACATGGTTCTTCCACTCATTTCCATACAACATAATTCATATGCTCTTCTTCCTACAGTGAGAATCCTAACTTCCAACCTGGCCGTGGTGGCGCACGCTTATAATCCTAGTACTAGGGAGGCGGAGACCGGAGGATCCCGGTTAGCAGCCAGCCTCAGCTACTTTTTTTTTTTGCGGTACTGGGGATTGAACCCAGGGGTGTTCTACTTCCGGCCCTGTTTTTTATACTTTATTTTGTAACCGGGCCTCACGAAGTTGCGAAGGGCCTCACTAAATAGCTGAGGCTGGCCGCAAACCCGGATCCTCAGGTCTCCGCCTCCCAAGTACTGGGATTACAAGCGTGCGCCACCACGCCCTGCACCAGCCTCAGCTACTTAATGAGGCCCTCTGAAACTTAGCGAGACCTTGTTTCAAAATAAAGAATAAAAAATAGGGCTGGGGGTATATGTCAGAGGTAGAATGCCCCTGGGTTCAATCCCCAGTACTGCAAAAAAAAAATCCTGACTTCCAGTCTATTTCTGTACTTTCACTGTATTTTCTTATTTGCTCAGCCCACTGATACACATGAAATAGCTTCAGTATTGCTAGAGAGATGTTGTTACCAATAATAAACCACTAAGAAATATTCAAGGATGCTTTGCCAGATTTTTTTGTTTGATTTTTTAGGAGACAAGAGTCTCACTATGTTGCCCAGGCTGGCTTTAAAATTCTGGCCTCAAGCAATCCTCCTGCCTCAGCCTCCCAAGTAGCTGGTACTACAGATATGTGCCACTGCACCCAGCTTACTTTTTATTTATGTGATACATCCCACTGAGTGTGCAGAGTATTGTGTCAAAAGTAATTGGACTAATTCTTTTCATTCTCTTGCACAGTTGTATTTTCAGTGTGATATAGAGTTAGTGTAATTTATTTGTTCATATGGAATTTAATATTTCTCATATTAATTCAGTCTCATTTTATATGTAAATACAAATGTAATTACAACGTAAATATACAAAAATACTCAGAGAATTCCCATTGCCCTCCGTTGTATTCCATCAGCACCCATTCCCATTAGGTAATTAATTTCAGGCTTATCTTTCCTGAAAAATACATTTTTCAGAAATTAGCAGATATACACATCTGTATTTCTACTTCTTTCTTATACAAAAGCTAGTATAGTATATATATAATTTGAATCTTGCAAACAATATTTAAATTAAAACTAAACTGAAATCATAATGTCTAATTTGAAGATTTTAAGCATGCTTGATGTAAAGTACTTTTTATTTATTTATTTTATTTTTATTTTTATTTCTTTGTGGTACAGGGGATTGAACCCAGAGGCATCCTACCTCTGAGTTATACCCCCAGCCCATTTATTTTTAGTTTTTGTTTTGAGACAGGGTCTCCCCAGGTTGCTGAGTGTCTCATTAAATTGTTGAGGCTGCTCTTGAACCTGGGATCCTCCTGTCTCAGCCTCCCAAGTACTGGGAATACAGGCCTGCACCACTGTGCCCGGCACTGAAAGTACTTTTTAGATCATTCCTCAGATATTGGGTGTGTTGGCCACTTTTTGAGGTGCCCAACTTCCCTGTACACTTTCTAGTTTTGCTGAGAACTAATTTTCTATGGGTATTTTCTTCTGCATGCCCATGCTCATGCTTATGTCCATGGAGTTAGTTTCTCAGTTCCCTCAGTCCTGGCCCCTCAAGTTTTCAAGAGCTCAGCCCAAACAGGGTGTGGTGTCAGACACCTGTAATCCCAGTACTTGGGAGGCTGAGACAGGAGGATCGCAGATTCTTGGCCAGCCTCAGCAACTTAGTGAGGTTCTCTGCAACATAGTGAGACTCTGTTTCAAAAAATAAAAAGATGCCGGGCGTGGTGGCGCACGCTTGTAATCCCAGTACTTTGGGAGGCGGAGACCGGAGGATCCGGGTTTGGGGCCAGCCTCAGCTCTCTCTCTCTCTCTCTCTCTCTCTCTGTCTCTCTCTTTCTCTGTCTCCTTAGTGAGGCCCTCCGCAACTTCGTGAGACCCATTTTCAAAATAAAGTATAAAAAATAGGGCCGGGGGTGTAGCGCAGAGGTAGAACGCCCCTGGGTTCAATCCCCAGTACCGCAAAAATAAATAAATAAATAATAAATAAATAAATAAATAAATAAATAAATAAAAAGATAAAATAGGGTTGGGGTGTAGCTCAGAGGTAGAATGTTCCTGGCTTCAATCCTCAGTAACACACACACGCACGCACACACACACACCCTTAGACCAGGGCTTTTCCTACAAAATTGAGCAGTTCTAGCGCCCATACTCATATGGCACAAACCCAGAGATAGGTCTCATGTTAGCTAGAGTTTTCTGCCTAAGGTAAGCAGGAGATTCAGGCCTAATCCTGGTGGGTAGGTGGGTAGGCCAGGCAGGATACATAGTTCTAGGCTCTGGCTTCACACTGAGATCCAGTTTCCAGTCCCCTAGCACATTCTGGGCAAGTTTGGCTTCACTTTCCCATGGACCTGCACCCTTATCCCCGACTACTCCTTGCTTACTGTTGTACTTTCTCTGCTTTAGTCTGTGATTCATATATTATAGTTATGTAGATTTTATTTTTATTTATTTTTGTTTCTAGGGATTGAACTCAGGGGCATCCTACCTCCGAGCTACACCCCCAGCCCTTTTTATTTTTTATTTTGAAACAGGGTCTTGCTAGGTTGCTGAGGCTGGGCTCAACCCTGTAATCCTCCTGTCTCAGCCTCCCAAATCCTGGGATTACAGGTGTGTGCCACTATGCCTGGCTTAATATATTTTAAAGACCTTATAGTTCGTTGTTAGATGTTTGAAATAATGTAGGGAGAATTATGCATATGCTCACTTTATCGTGTGTGTGTGTGTGTGTGTGTGTGTGTGTGTGTGTGTGTATAACTGGGGATTGACCTCTGGGGTGCTCTACCAGTGAGCTACATCCCCAGCCCCTTTTATTTTGAAATAGCATCTCGTTAAGTTTCCCAAGTTTGCCTTGAACCTGTGATCCTCCTGTCTCAGCTTCGAAAATACTGTGATTACAGGTGTGTACCACCACACCTGGCTCACTTTAGCATCTTGATCTGAAACCATTCATTTCTTCAATAATTGTTTTTAGTGCTGGGATCTAACCCAGGCCATCATAATTGCTAGGCAAGTACTCTACTGCTGACCCACACCACCAGCCCCTATGCAGTAAATATTTATTGACACCTACTCTGTGCCAAACCCTGGTCTAGGTTCTTGGGATACTGAAATAAATTGAAGAAATTGCCACAGCTGATCAAATCTCAAACTTCTTTTTCTCTATGCTTGGTTTACTAGGAATGTGAAATTCATCTTCACAATATAATAAAACCTTTCAAATTGATTAGGATGGCCAGGATATCCTAATAGCCTTGAAGGCTGCCCATCTTGCCCACTTCCTCCTCCCCTCCACCTATTTCCATCTGGCTATAAACTCTCAAAAATATTAAGAAAATAAAATCTCACTAAGTGTGGCTTTATACTTGTAATCCCAGTATTTGGGAGGCTGAGACAGGAGGATCACAGGTTCAAGGCCAGTCTCAGCAATTTAGGGAGACCCTTAGCAACTTAGCAGGTACTGTGTTTCAAAACAAAAAATAAATGTAGCTGGGTGTGGTGGCACACACCTGTAATCCCAGTACTTGGGAGGCTGAGACGGGAGGATCGTAGGTTGGAGGACAGCCTCAATAACCTAGTGAGACCCTTAGCAACTTAGCAAGACTGTGTTTCCAAACAAAAGATAAACGTAGCCAGGTGTGGTGGCACACACCTGTAATCCCAGTAGTTGGGAGGCTGAGACAGGAGGATCCCAGGTTTGAGGCCAGTCTCAGCAATTTAGTGAGACCCTTAGCAACTTGGCAAGACTGTGTTTCAAAATAAAACATAAATGTATCTGGGTGTGGTGGCACATGCCTGTAATCCCAGTACTTGGGAGGCTGAGACAGGAGGATCATAGGTTTGAGGCTAGCCTCAGCAACCTAGCAATACTGTTGAAAAATAAAAAGTGCTGGGGGTGTAGCTCGGAGGTAAAATGCTTCTGGGCTCGATCCCCAGTACAAGAAG